>CAUYRH010179437.1:0-21712 GCA_963574655.1 Perodicticus potto
CTGCCCCTGCCCCTGCCTCTGCCCCGGCGCCTCCCCCGGCCCCGGCGTCTCCCCCGGCCCGGCTCCGCTGCGCCCCTGCCCCTGCCTCTGCCCTGCCCCTGCCCCTGCCCCTGCCCCTGCCCCTGCCTCTGCCCCGGCGCCTCCCCCGGCCCCGGCGTCTCCCCCGGCCCGGCTCCGCTGCGCCCCTGCCCCTGCCTCTGCCCCTGCTCCTGCCCCTGCCCCTGCCCCTGCCCCTGCCCCTGCCCCTGCGGCGTCTGCGGCGACCCAGCCGGGCGGGCGCCGCGGGGCCGGAAGCCAGCGAGGTGGCCTTGGAGGATGCCTTGGGAGCCGCCGCGCGTAATTCCGGGGAAGTGGCACCTAAACCTTTGGGCTGGGACCCTCAGGGGCTTCTAAACGGTCGCGTTTGAATGTGTGGCCTCCTGGCCGCCGAGCGGCGAGGCGGTGGGACGATGGAGACCGCGTAGTGCTCCGAGGACGCTCACCTTCCCCCTGACCCCCTCCCAACGCGGCACAATGCAACGGGACCCTTAAAGGGCCATCTTCCGAGTGTGCCTTCTCTTTTGATCGTGCACAAATTATTTCGGTTCTCCTGTACCTTGGAGGCAGTTTGGGGGTAGCCGAGTGACATCACTGCACTTCGCAGGTGACCTCTGCGCGGACTGGCCGATCCGGTTTCTTTTGAGAGTAGGAGGAGGGGTGGGGGCCGAAGGGAGCCTGGATGGCCTATGAGCTGACAAAACGGGGCACCCTGACTCGGCATTCTTTGAACTTGAGGTGTGCGAAGCTCCCCCTTAAACTTCCGAAGCGGCGCTGACCGCACTGGCCCCCTGCTGGGCGCACAGCGCTGGGGGAGGGTCCGTGGGAATCAGGAGGTCGCGCGCGGCCGGGGGGCTTGGTTGCTGGGTAAGAGCTGATGAATGAAGGGTGAGCTTTCCCTGCCCTGTAAGAGCTGATGAATGAAGGGTGAGCTTTCCCTGCTGGAGCTCGCGGGGCACGTGCCCTGAGTGGGAGTAAAAGTGGGTCCTCTGACCCTGGAAATACTCACACGGAGTGTGCAGGCGGTCTCTCCTTTTTGTTGATGAGATCCAGTCTTTGAGACTTTTTATCTCGGCGAGCACAAGGTCACCCTCTCCTTACTCTTACTTGCCGGTGTAGTCCGGGAATCTGGGTCTTCTGGGTCTTCTGGGAATCTGGGATTTCCCTGGCGCCAGCCCATCCCCAACCTTTACCGGTGAGTTTACGTTCCCAACAGTGACGAGTGACTCCTACCCTCCCCGCATTCCCACCCCTCTTCACCTCCCACGGTTTATTTATCCCCTCTGAGCTACACCTAGTAGATTGTTTGGGTAATTATTTTGTTCAAGGTAGATGGAGTAAAACCAATGTTTCAAAAATCTGGGATGAATTACAACACTGATGTACATTTGTCCTGAATTAAATAGAAGTTGAACTAGCTTGTATTGTGGTATTTTAAAAACTGTGTTAAAGGTATCCGGACATAAGACAAACCTGTTATCTTACTTTGCAAAGAATGTCTGCTTCTTTGCCAACACTACTCTTTAATTGCTATTTGGACAACTATTGCGCCCTTCAGTGGTCTTTGCCTGGCTCTGTGTTGGCCTATTAGAAGTCACTAGGCCTTCCTTTGGAGTGTGTGTGCTAAATTGACGGTCATTCACTGTCTACAAAAGTGTTTCCACTGGGCTACAGAAAGTTTACAACTGGGTCACAGCATTGGGTAAACATTTTGAAGAATTTGAAGAATGGTTTTAGTATTTTTTTACTAAGGATGTTTCGAAGCTAGAACAAAAATAACAACAGTGTTATGAGGAAAAGAACAGGTTTGCTCTTCCTGGGTGGTGTTTTCATCACTGATGACGCTCATGTATGGGTAAAATATTAACATTGCATACCTGTTTAAATGCCAAAAAATAATTTGTATCTTGAACAAACAAATCTGGAACATACTTGTCTATTCAACATATAAATTCCCCTTTTTTTACTTAGGAAAAGTTTCTGTTCTTGTTAAAGAAAAAGGAGGGGTCGAGTTGGGATAGATGTCTTATTATTGGTATTCAGATTGCATTGTAGTTCCTAAGAAAGTCTGTATTCATGCAAAACAAGAGTTCATTGAGGGAATCAGTGCAAGGGACACTTAAGGATAAACTAAATCTAAAAGGTGCCTCTTGATTTGTAAAATCAGCAGATCAGTGAATGCTTGTTATGTAAATAAAACTATTCTAAATCAAAGATACTCTTCTTTTGGTTTTGTACTGGTGCACTTTTGACACATTTAATGTTCCTTATGGCCTCAAAACAATGGTTTTGTGGCAGAAGATCAGATGATTTTTAGAGTAAAGCTGGTATACTTCATTAATTTTCATTTTTGGAAGAGTACCAGACAACTCAAATGAATTAGAATTGCTTCTCTTTTAGGTGGATATTAGGCTTGTGCTTTTTTGAAAAAACTCTCCTGTCCCTGTTGGTGGTAAATCGCTAAAATAATTGTCACACAGTTCATCTTTGATTTGTCCAGAATGGTAATGATAGTCATTACAAAAATGGAGATAGTGGTAGTTGTGATTGTATTCTAGGTCCATGAGTGCATTTCTGTCAAATCTCCTCATCCCAGAAAGTGTAAGCTTCCATTTCTGGAAGGAACTGGGTAACATTGTCACGATCTATTTGGAAGAAGGCTTAGGTTGGTAATTCAAAATGTTGTCCTCATTCTCTCTTCTGCCAAGGACTTGGTGAATTATTTCCAGCAAACAATTTTAGTTTCTCTTTACTTCTTCTCGTAGGGAAGAAAAGATTTCTCGTCCCTTGTAAAGTTCATGACTGACACACTTATAAATGAAAGATAGATTAATAAGAGAAAAACCTAAGTTTTATATGACACTAGAGCCTTCAGAAAAAAGACCCAAAGAAACCTCCCTTCTGGGGGTGGGGCAGGAGGTCCCTCTCTGGAATGGGGACCTTCTGACCTACAGTCAGACAAGTTAGGTCAGATAATTTCTTTGACCAGTTTTATACCAGAAAGGCACAGGGAAATTAGAGTAAGCTTTTTTTTTTTTTTGCAGTTTTTGGCCGGGTCTGGGTTTGAACCCGCCACCTCCGGCACATGGGGCCAGCGTCCCACTCCTTTCAGCCACAGGTGCTGCTCCTTACAGTAAGTTTTTTGGGTTTTACAGCAGGCTTTGGGGAAAGGGAGTTCTGGTCTCTGTGACCTGCGTCAGGCAAGAGGGATCCTAGTTTCTATGGCTAGCCTGGGGGCAGAATGAAAGGCCAGAGGCGGGAGGGCAGGAGAAGGTCAGAGAGAGCTGCCGCTGAGGCCTTCATTTTGGGGTGTGGTTTTCTGAGCCCCGGTAATCGACAGGATAACTAAGTGACATTCACAGAATAATGATGAGCGCTGAGGGGAAACATAAGGGAGCCAAGGAAATAGAGTGTGTGGTCAGTGAGGGCGTAGGAATGGGTGGAGCCCGGGATTGCAGTCTTTGATAAGGTCTTCCCTGCAGGCCTTCCAGTGACGATGGCATTTTCTAGAGTGGGAGGAGCATGACTGCCGTATGTGGTTATCTGCAGACCGTGTTCTAGATCAAGGATTCCAGGTTATGGGTGCAGCTAGAAAGCCATGTGGCTGGAGCTGAGTGAGAGGGATGCGTTGGGGTGAAGAAGAAGGAGGAGGAGGCAGATGCTGCAGGGTGTTCTGGAATGCTGCCAAACATCTGGTTTTGTTTGAGCAAGGTGGAAAAGCACTAGGCAGTTTTGAGCAGAGAGGTGATGTGATCCGACTGATTGCCTGACACCTTCATTCTAACACCTTCATTCTAGCTGGTGTAGAAGGGCCAGAGCACGGCCGAGATTTAAAAGGGGGCGGTTGCAGGACCCAGGAGGGTGCTCAGAGCAGGGTGTGGAAGCGGGTGGCGAAAAGTGGTCAGATTCTGGATCGGTACAGATGACACAACAAACAGGGTTTGCTGATGGATGTGAGGGGTAAGAACAAAAGGTTGTGCAGAGTGATCTCTGGGCTTTTGGCCTGAGCGCCCAGCATGGGCTTTTCTTTACAGAGAGAGGGAAGGCCAGGGCAGCCTCAGATTTTGGGTAGGGTGGAGGGTCTGGAGCTCAGTCATGGGCCTGTTGAACTTGAGATCACCACAGGGGTTTCCACATTAGGCAAGCGTTCAACTCTAATGTGGTTCCTTGCAGGCTGCACTTGGCCTGAGGTGATAGTGCTTTCCGTTGGTTCAGCGAGCGGTCTGTCATATTACATGCCTCAAGTATCTGACTTCAGAGGCTAAAGAAGGAGATATCTGATTTTGACCTTGAAGGAAAAATAAAATGTGAATAAGTAAAAAAGGAAGAAGATTGAGAAAGTAAATTCTGTGGGCTTTGGTCATTTAATCAATGCATTTAACAATAGTTGTAAGGTGGCGCCTGTGGCTCAGTGAGTAGGGCACTGGCACCATATACCAAGGGTGGCGGGTTCAAACCCAGCCCTGGTCAAACTGCAAGAAAAAAATAGCCGGGCGTTGTGGTGGGCGCCTGTAGTCCCAGCTACTCGGGAGGCTGAGGCAAGAGAATTGCCTAAGCCAGAAGTTGGAGGTTGCTGTGAGCTGTGATGCCATGGCACTGTACCGAGGGTGACAAAGTGAGACTCTGTCTCTACAAACAAACAAACAATAGTTGTAAACATTTCCAAGCTAAAAAAAAAAAAAATCTAAACTGTAAAATTGTTTTCTAATTTAATATTACATAAAGCATTATGGAAAACTGATTTTTTGAAAAAGCCCCAAGAAAAGAAGTATTTGCTTTGCAATTTAAAAAATTTAGCAGTAGGATATTTAGCATTTGATGTAACAGTTTAATAAAAAATTTCTATTTTACATAGCTCAAAGAATAACAATAAATATCTTAAGTACAGTTTTTAGGAGTAGCTAATATATTAAGTTACCAAGGAATGAATGAAAGTGGTTTCTTTTTTTAGGAAATAGGTAAGACAAAAACTTTTTTAATTCCCCACAAGAGATCTCAACAACTTAAGAGTACATCGGCTTCAACTAAACACACGGACAGTTTTTACAGATGAGAAAATTATCACATGACTCTCCAAAAACCACCTGAGTGATTTTCATTTCTTCCATACAGGTTGCTTTACCACTTGAAATGACCGCATTAGTATAAATACAACTTTCTTCGTGGTTGGTGATGTAAATATCCTTCCCCCCCCACCACCAAATACTGTATTTTTGATGTGATCTGAGCTTGTGAATAGCAAGAGATAAAGTGCAAGGTTTTAAACCAGAATTAAAAGGTTAAAACAGTCTTATAATTAAAATTCAAGTGTTTGAACACCGGTTACCAAGGCACTCAATTATTTAAAGACCACGGTTACGTGGATTAAGTTAATTAAAGAACCCAGGAGGCTGTTCCGAAGCTGCCTACGTGTGAGACTGACTCAGAACTTCTGAGCAGGGCAGAGAAGCCCGCACATCACTGCCCACCTGCCAGCGCTCCAGCTGGAGCCATCTCAGAGAAGCAGCCTGTCGCCCCCGCGGCTCCGGCAGATGCCCGTCCCTGCGGGAAGGTGGGCTCGGAAGGGCCCCGCAGCTTCACACCCCCGCACCCCTGGCAGCGGGAAGAGAGCTGCCGGATGCGTCTGTCATCGCTGCTCCCCCCGCCCCTCCCCTGCCACCGCAAAGCAGCTGAGGTTTACAATCTAAACCATAAAGAGATGGGGAGAAAGCAAAAACCTACAATTTTTTAAAAAGTGGGGGAAAGAGACAAAAAAGCAAATTTGTGTTAGTAGTTCTTGGTATCTGACCTGAAGCTACATCTTTCCTTCCAGCAACTTCGGCAGGGGCAGGAATGAGGTGCAAAGGACACATTTAGCCCCTGAACTTGTACATGGAGCTTGCCACTTCACTCAACTCCGGTGACCCGGTGGTGGTGGTGGTGGTGGTGGTGGAGGCGTGTGGGTGGAATTCCTTCTGTCCCTGGTCAGTGGCTCAGTCTCTACACGTGGCCAGCCAACAACGGTAGGAGCATCTCCCAGGAGCTGGTTCCCAACATGACTGGCTCCGGGAATGAAGAAAGACTCATCCGTGCTACTAATTAATTAACTGAATTAATGCATGAAAAAGTCCAGGCTGGTGTAGTGAAAAGTGAAAACCGTGAATTATTTCTAAGAAGGTTTGTGCTCAGATTTTCCAGGTGACCCTACAAAGGCTAAGTCAATGTGAGGATTGGAGGTGTGAGAGTGTTGAACCGGGGTCTTGTTAGACAGGTTGTGGTCCACAGAAACCTGGCGCTCAGCTGCTCCATTTCATCTGGACAGCAGGGCTAACCAAGAGCCTCTTGTAGCTCTAACATCCTGTGACCCCAGGTCTTTGCAGTGTTACTGAGTGTTTACTGGGCACCCCGCACTATGCCCAACAGGTGGGGATACATAAAAAAAACACTGGAAAGGGAAAATCACCAATCTCAAAAAGCCCATGGCCAGCTGGGGAGACCCCAACTGAAACGCAGCAGTGGGCTAGGGCTGTGGAGGGTACAGAGACCCTACTGTGATATCCACAGGACTCAGGGGAAGATGGGTGTGGGCTGAAGTGGTCAGAGAAGCGTCATGAAGGGGGCAAATTGAGATAAACCAGCAATATGGGTAAGGTTAGGTGGGGTGGTGCAGAGGGAGAGGGCCATTAAAGAATGGGACATAGGCTCCAGGCACGCACATCCCACCTTAGAAGTGAGTCTAGCCTTGGGGAGAGCATAGGGGGCAGCCTGAGCTCCTTGCTGTCACACAGCCTGTGAGAGTCACCCCAGCTGGTGGTGAGCAAGCTCCAGGCCCTGCACTGTGACAGGTAGACTGTGTGCAGTGGCTTTCAGCATGGAAAGCTGGAGTCGGGCAACAGAGCCTGAGGCTTTGCAGACTTGCAGACACCAGGTGGCCTGCACCAGAGAGCTGGCGTTGACCCAAGGACCACCCAGATACCAAGAGAGACAGTGGTAGGATGGGGAAACATGGACAGAGCTTCTCATGGACGGTCCCTCCATGGACATAAATGGAACTTGTCGGCCCTGGGAGGCAGCGGGAGGAGGCAGATTCTCACATCCCTAACTGAACTCGAGGCCTGCGTGAGTAGCAAAGCTGTTGCTGCTTTCTGGGTGCGTGTGTGGCAGGGAACATAGGAGAGAATGACCCCAGCTGTGAGCCTTCCCCTCCTCACACCCACGTGGGCCGGCTGAACTCCAGCCTCGGCTGTGCTCCTGAGGGATGGAAAGGGGGCTGTGGGGAGCTGCTTCTACTGCCCCAGATTCTCCTGGACTCAGCCACAAGATGATGAGTAAACTCTCAAGGGTATAGCTATAGGACATTGTGTGTAATTAGTGTGTCAGTCACAAGTAGGTGCTTCTAAGTAGTTTTATAAAGGTCTAAGTGAAATAGACCCTATGATCATGTTTGTACTGTTAATTGGCTTTGAGTAAATTGTTTTTCGTCGGAGGAAAACCTTAACTTCAGTTACTGAGTTATAACTCAGTAACTTAATTTTTCCTTTTCTTTAAAAGAAACATGTATTATAAATACAGTTCTTTGCATTTTGTAATTGTTCAGGGTAATTTTTTCGTGCATTAGACTCGGATAAAGGATGTCTGGCTTCTCTTTAATCTCTTAGTACTTTAATTTTTGCTCAAGGGCACCCAGTATTACATGTCCATTCTTTGCAAGAAAGCTGGGATGGCAGAACGTAGGAAAACTCATAGTTCTCTGAGTAAAAGGCTCCATTTAGTACAAATCTTTAGTTCGGTTTTCTTTCTCACAGGATGTAATTTT
This sequence comes from Perodicticus potto, assembly GCA_963574655.1. NCBI lineage: Eukaryota > Metazoa > Chordata > Mammalia > Primates > Lorisidae > Perodicticus > Perodicticus potto. The sequence continues at coordinate 7,832 of CAUYRH010179437.1, forward strand.
TTAAATCACACACAGAATCACACTTGCAACGTCTTGTTGCAAGACTTGGTACTTTATTCTAAAGATATGGACTCTCAAGAAGTGGGCCCTGTAGGGCTGTGGAAATGTTTGAAGAGCAAAGCAAAGTAACAGACTTGAGTTTCTGCAGTGACCTGTCCCCTGACTTCTGAGGCTCCAGTCTGATAATTATCAATGTCAGACCTGCCCCCTGTCCAGGTTCTGTCAGGGCTGTAAGAGGGAGCACCTGCCCCCTGTCCAGGTCCTGTCAGGGCTGTAAGAAGGAGCACCACAGAAATCGGATGGGTAGCTCGCTTATAGCAAATGAGAGCTTGAGTATCAGTGTTTTCAAGACTTCCTTAAAACAGTGAGAGTAGATGTCACCCTTCCTTCCATTCTAATATGCTCCTTTGAAAAACCAAAGAAGAGATTAGACCTTCCCTCTGGGGCTGAGAATTATGCCTCACCCCCTATCCCTTTCCTTGGCCCTGTGTGGCTGTGAGGTAATCCCTAACGAGGAGCGCTGGTGGGTACTGGTTACCATTGTGTTTCCCTTGGCCACCAAGTGTGGGATTCTGACAGCATCGAGACATGCCCACGAGAGGGTCCCACTCAGCCAACAGCTATTGTCTGTTAATCTGTTGAGGAGAAGGTTGAGAGTCACTGCTTCAAGCCCCAGAGTTTCATTACGCCTGCTTCATTATGTTTCTCTTTAATGACAGGACTTTAAGCCCAGCAGTTATCAGCTCCAGGGCAGGAAATGTTCATTCTCGCCTGTGCCCTGATTCCGTGAAGAGAGTGCACGGTGAGCTCCCCGCTGATCCAGCTGGATGTCTCCTTGCTTGTAGACACGGTGGTTCGGAAAGCCTCTCTGCCTTCTAAGAGTGCAGTAAAGTGCCTGTCACTCACCCTTCCTACTCTGCGTGTCTAAAAAGGTGGTGTGTTTGGGGGTACACAGTGAGACCGTTGGCTTTTGAGTTTTTCCAGCTTGCGCTCATTTCCTCACCTGTGAAATGAGGCTGAGCTAGAATTTAGCTGTGTGTTCCTAAAGAGGCAAGCTCACTGTTCTCACACTGAAGGTTTGTTCCTGTGTTTGGTGCCATTAAATGCTGACGGGTTCTGCTTTTTCCCAAACAGGTAATTCTCTATTTCCATTAAATGCAGGGGTGGGGGGAGTATGTTATTCAAAAACTTCAGCAGTTGAGATCTTCTAAGTTAGAGCCCTTTGGCTCAGGCAGAGGCACAGCTATGCTCGTCACAACATGTCTCTAATTCCATAGCCCTGAAAGCCAGCTGGACAGAATCTGCTCAAGACACCATGGCAGAGCGTGCCCCCCACCTCCAGGACCCTGTTCCACACACATGCTGCTGTGCTCCTTGCAACAGGAAAACATTGCTTTGTCTTCTGCTACGTGGGACTGGACATGTGGCCGAAGAGCTTCTTAGCATGGGTTAAAATGTGCTTTGTCCACTCAGCTCAGGGAATTCTCTCCCTTCATTCCTGAGGGCTGCTGTCTAAGTTAATGATTTCTTTGATGATAGGCTGTGCATGAATTCACTTTAACATGGACAGAGTTACCATGTCTCCTAATGTGTTTTTTTGTTGTGGTAGTGGTGGTTCCCTTAAAATTGTGAGCTTGCTTTGAAGCTAATACGTTTTGACATGCAAGCAACCAAATTACTCAATACAGCAAGGGAGAATATTTTATTAGTGATTTTGATCAGGTAGGATAGCAAGGTCAGTTGATGGACTAATGAACCTCAAGTGTTGGTCTTTCTCAGAACCCTCCCAGAACCGGATTTCATTTGCTCTTTTTTTAACTGCCAGCAGTCCTGGTCAAGGTATAATGTGGAAGCTGCTGCTGACTCTCCCAGCTGTGGGTTTGTCCTCTGGTTGCTGTTTGAACTTCACAACTGAGATCTGCTTCAGAGAGTGCGGTAATGACCGGCTGCTGGCTGACCACATGCTGTGTGCCAGGCACTGGCCAGGACTGCTTTGTCCTTTACTCATTGTGCTCATGTTGGGGCTTTTGTGCCTCTTTTCAGAAGGGCCACAGGGTGCAACTTCCTCACCTGCAACTTTGCTTTCTCTGTCCTCACCTGTTCTTCCTCATCAGGCTCATTAGCAGTTCAGTTCTCCAAACTTTGTTCTTGTAGGCAGTCTTTTTACCTAAAGATAGCAGTAAGGAGGCATCTTCTGTAACCTCAGACACGTTTTGAACCATGTTTTCCTAGAGTCTCAGGTCTGCCTGTAGCCAAGTCTTCCTCCTTGGCCCTTACAGAGGCTAGGTTACTTTTGTTAACTTGAGTTCAAGTCCATGTGCCATTGCAGAAGAAATTGTTCCGATTGCTAGGGAGCAAATTTTAGGAAAATGGTGGCAAGATCCTAAAGAAAAAGGGGTGGAAAGGAGGTGGTTATAAGGTGTGCTGATTCCTTTTGTGACCTTCAGAAATCTGTCCTGTACCAAATGTATTTGCCTCCATCTGACAGGTATGACACACTCAAAATGTGTATTAAAAAATTAACATTTTTAGAAGAACGCTCCATTAGAGTGTATATAATAGAGTTCTTCTGCAGGGCATTTTCATGTAGGTCAGCACATTTAAATAAGCTAGATTAGCATAATATGCTAGGGAAACGTTGATATCTAATGAACTTAATGTTTGGTTTTCTGAGGGATTCAAGAAATATTCTTGAATCTAAAAATACTTGACTTTATTACACTACTAAACGTCTAATTTTGTAAGATGGAATTTGCAGTTCTATTGTCAAATAGTGTTATCTGTATAGGAAAATAAGACCGTGGTGCTAATTTGTCTCAAATCTCCATGAATACCCTATAAAACATTAAATCTATTTGGTGTTTAGGGACAGGCTGCAGAGGAGACAAATTTTTGTAATTTTTGTAGTTTGCAGTGTCTAAAATTTCATGTTTGGGTTTGGGGGGTAATTTTTTTATTGTTTAGAGCTGGAGGAGATTTTAAAGGATTATAAAAACGGCTCACTATTTAAGAAGATAAGGTTAAGAGTAGGTGCTAAAGGAAAGCCATCTTGACCTCTGCTGTAAGGAAATGGCAATCAACACAGTCGTAGGTTCACAAGAAAGCTATAGCTTTGTTCATTCATTTACAGTTCACTGTACAAGAAATTGTGAAGACAGGTGCATAGAAATCTGTATGAATAAGAAGGGACAATATGAAACAGACGGCACAGTAAGCACGTTTTACGTTTTGGTGCTGCTCTCAAGAACCTCACTGCCATTGATTGATAAAACATTAGCTTAGGGTGTGGGTAGCAGGGCAGACTTTAATTATCCCTGTTTTAGGAGGTGAAATATGAAGCCAGGAAGCATAAATGTCTTGTCTAAGGTGATGTGGTTAGAAATGGCAAATTGGGCTTCAAATCCAAGTACTCGAACAGATAGTTAGCTGTGAGAGAGTCAGCAAGGTTTGGGGCAGATTGTAAAGGGGCCGTCACGGGATTGTTGAACCTCCCAGAGCCCTGCACAGGGTGACTTTACTAAGTAGCTCTTGATTATTGTTTGGTAATAAGGGTCACTGGGGAAATTTCTGTGAGTAGTGATCTTGCACTTACACTGCCTTAGAATCACTTAATGAAATGTTGAAGGAAAACCAAGATCATCTCTGGGGAGCAGACAGATGTCTGATTAAGTTTTTTCAGTTTGCATTATGGCCTGCCGAGGCATATGAATATGAAGTGGTTATCTTGCCCAGACAGAACACTTTATCAAAGAAAGTTGTTTTTTTCTAAAGTTAAATGGGCATATTATAACCCTCGTTGGTACTCAAGCCTTCTACCTTGGCCCAACTCCAAAAGCAGGAAGAATGTTTATGTAAAAGTGGTTCTCTAGTCCAGCCTACCCATCGTTTAGACCACCTTTGAAATGGAATTCTCACAATACCTGAAATGGGTAAGTCCCCATATTTTTTTTTCTTTTTAAGAACTACTTTAGTAATCGGTTAATAGCAGTTATAAATTTGTGGATGGAAGAATGACAATCTTTTCCATATAAATGTTTTGTGTACGTATCTGCTTGGATGGGTGTATCCCTGAGGGCATATTCCAGTTTAAGAAGTAATGATACTTAACTGTAAAATAAAAGCCATATTTAGTGTTCCTTTAGGCAACACATGTTTATTGAGTTCCCACTGTGAGCTGGTCTCCACTAGACTTGAAATGTGTTGATAAAAGGCAGAGACAGTCCTTGTCCAAGGGAAACTGGGAGTCTGGCTCTGAGACCATCCTATTTTGTTGCTTTCCCTGTTTTCAAGGATTGAATAAAAATGGAAGGGTTAAGTAAGTAGGACATCACAGCTGTGTGGTTTTTATCTGAAATCCGTACTTTACATGTGATCTGCTCTTTACACATGATCTGGTTAATAACATGTTAAGGAGCCATCAAAACCAGTAACTTGGGTTTTTTGTTCAAGACTAAACTACGGATTTGCTTCTGCCGAGTGAAATTCATTTGTTCATTTGCTCATTCATCCATTCATTCATACGCGCATGAAATGCCTTTGGGGCACCTGCCACGTGCCAGGAATGTTTTTAAGTACTGAGGGACATTGAGGGACAACGCAGACTAAAATCCCTGCCACAGAACGTGTATCCTAAAAGGGAAGAATGACAACAATCAACGTAAATAAAGTGCACATAATATTACATAAAGTAAGTGATAAGGAAAAAAAGGCAACAAAAGGTGCTAGGAGGTTTGCAAAGAGGAGAACATTGCTATTTTACATAGAGCAGCTTGGGTGGGCTTCTCTGAGGAGGTGATCTGAGGTTGGTGAGTACGCCATTCACGTGAGGAGACCATTCCAGGCCGTGGGGACAACACATGAAGGCCCTGGGTGGGGCGTGTACCCAGCATACCACTCGGAGGCTAGTGTAGCTGGGGTTGGTAACCACTGGGGAGTACTGGACGAGGTCAGCAAGGTAGGAGGGTCAGATCATTCAGGACATTACAGGCCTTAATAAGGACGGTAGGTTTTATTGTGAGTGAGCGAGGCAGAGAGCTGCTAGAGGATTTGAAGCAGGGGAGTAAGACAATTGTTTCCTTAGGGCCACTGGTGACTGCTATTTGAAGAATAGAGTGTGGGAAGCTGGGGCAGAGCAGGGTGAGCCACTGAAAGCCGTACTGTGATCATTAGAGATTCCAGTGGCTTGGGCTGCTGCCATAGCCTGGGGGATGATGAGAATTGGTGGATTCAGAATATTGTTTAACAGTAGAGGCAAGAAGATTTGCTGATGGATTGGACTTGGGTGAAAGAGAGAACAGAAAGAGATAGGCTATAGGGTTTTGGCTTGACTGACAGACACTGAAATGAAAGTGCCATGGGCTACAAGGAGATACCCCGGTAGAAGCAGGTTGGGAGGCGGTGAGGAAGGCCCGGGAGCTCAGCTGAGGGTGTGTTACCTTGAGCTGCCCATGTGACTGCTGAGTGGGGACACTGAGGCTGTGGTTGGGTGTGTGGGGCTCCCAAACATTTGAGGTCAGAAAGGGGAGGAATTAGAGGAGTAATGTCATAGGATAAACAGGTGATTGCTGTGGCCTGGAAGTCGAATGATCCTGAGAGAGGAATTTCAAGGAGGTAAACAGCTGTTTGGTGTCCTTAATGTTTAGTGAGGCGAAGGCTGAGGACTGGCCATTGAACTGGTGATGTCATGGTCAGTGGGATGAGGGCTGCAAAAGCTCCATCTGAGTTGGACTCAGAGGAAAAGAGAGCAGGGAAGGTTGAAGGCAGGAGGCAGGCCTGGTGCAGCAAAGGGGACAGTTGCATGGGGGCAGCTGGCAGGGCAGGGTGGAGGATTCCCAGAAGGTATGTTTTGTTGGAAAGAAGACAGGCCTGCTGAGTAGGACCCTGGGCAGTTGAGCGGGCTGGACCCCAGCCTAGGAGGAGAGCTCGCATCAGCAGCGGAGGAGGAGTATGAAGTCATTTTACGGGTGGGTGGGAAGATGTGTGGGTGGTTCTCATGGGAGGTCTTTGCTCCTGGCTTCCAGGTCCTCAGTGAAGCCATAATGTAAGGAAGGTTTGAAATGAAAGAACTTCTAAAAACTCACCAGGGTCCATAACCAATTTTTCTGCCCATCTCCCAATTTTCATCATTGTTTCTTTCAGGCTAGACTCTGAGCTCCTTCAAATTTAAAATTTTCGTTTGGCAGTGCAAGTTTATCTTTTCTTAAAGACAGAATGACCAACTTTTCAAGAGGTTCTTTCCTGACTCTGGTGTGTTGCCAAGGATGGGACCCATGATGAGATTTTCATCTGTCTAAAATCCACACGAGAGGAATTCTGATTTTTGGTACCAGGGTGTGCTTAGAATATAATGTAGCTTTGGGAACCTCTGGATTAAGCATAAATCCAATTCAGTCATTTGAAGAGCAAGACACTCAACACTTATTTTAGAAGTTTCTATTTATTGGACTAATTAGATTCAATATTTCGAGCCTTTAAGACCAGCAATTCTTAATGGGTATAGGGGATGAGAGATAGTTTGAATACTAAATATTATATTTTGTATTTATTATTTATCATGCAGATTACAGAAATTAATGCTCGACTGAATACCCTGGGCTGTAAAAAAGATGAAAAAAGGATAGAAGTTGTGATGCCCAATTCCCAAAAACGAAAAGAAAAGAAGTCAGGGTTTGACAGAAGTCAGCATGTTTCCTTTTCCTCGGGCTGATTGGACTGGAGCACCACAGAACACGAACTCTGCTCTGTGAAGTGCTGGGAGATGGTGAGGGCTGCAGAACAGTGATGGCCTTGGTGACCTACAGCTTCCGCTGGCCTCTCCCCTGGTGGTCAGCCTTTCTGGGTGGGGCCAGCAGATGGCACAGGTGCCAGGCCGCAGGGGCCAGCAGGGGACACTCAGCATGTGATGAATATATGAGCTCTGCTCCCTGGGCTCAGTGATGAAGTGGAGTCATGCTCTGGGAAGTGTTTATGCCAGAAAGTAACATTTTTGGAAAGGAGAGGAATTCACGTGATTCTGCTAAGCGGCTCGTTTGGCCTGTGTCTACACAGGGTAGTGTGCGTGTCTGGAAGTGCCAGGTACTTTTCCTGCTGCCTCGGGGTAATTATCCAAAAAACAAATGATAACACTCACGGTTTGGCTAGATAAAGTATAAGGCTGGTGATGATTAGTTTCCTCCGTCCACATAGCTCACCGTGCGTATATTCATACTTTCCCATGATGGGGGGCCGATGAGGGGTTCTCGCTCTGCCGCACTGAATGAAGAGGTGGTTATGCAGGGTGTGAGCTTTTCACTCAGGATCCTGCAGCAGTATCTGCATTGAGTTCACAGTGTTTGCTTCCTTGCTTTCTTATGTAGCATATTTTTAAAACTATACGCTATTTTGCATGTTGAAATGTTCTTTGCTTTTTAATTCCATGTCCATATTTTTTGGAAGACATGAGCGTGCATCCAGTTTGGGTATCTCTGAAGAACTTGGAGCATTGGAAGTGTTTGATAAATGGATGCCCCACAGGGATCTGAATGTCAGAACCCAGGTGGATTCCTGTGCTTTTTAGCTAAATATGAAGAGGGTTGATTTTCTGACTTTTATGTTGCCTCGTTGAATCTATTTCTTCCACTTCCTTTCCCCTTAACAAGGTTCCTTCTAACCCTCACCTTCCAACAATGAAGTGGAAGAATCCTGACGTCTGACAAAGCATTGGGCATGTTCTGTGTGTTTGTATCAAACGCTTGGTTCTCTTTCCTGTTAATATCGAGGGAAGAGGATCAGTGCTTTTTAAGCTGTTTGGTTATTTAAAGAAAAAAAATTGGCATTCGGTCATCTCATCACTATGACATCATGGTTGTTTGGTGTTTGCTTGGTTTTGACTTTCACCCTGAGACTCCTTGAAAAGCCGTACTGAGTGCTGGTCCCTCCTATGGGTGCCCGGTCAGAACACGTCGGGGGCAGCCCCTGGGGCTCCTACTCGTGCTTTCTTCTTGCTCTGGGCAGTTGGTAGTCTGGGGCATTGGGATGGATGGAAAAGATACTGATTAAAAATTGGGTGGGGTAGAGGTAGGGTTGCTGCTCTTCAATATTCTCATATTTCAAATGAAGGTTTACAAAAGGGACTATAAGTTTTCTGTGTAAAGAGACATCCGAGGCAAGAATTCTGTTCTCCAAAGGAAAGAGACAAGAATCCCCCAGGCGTGTGGGAAACTGAGCTGAGAAAAAAACCACACAATCCTGATTTAAAGAGTTAAAACATTTTTGGTAGCATTTGAATTAAATTGGAAATATACTTGTGATAAAAAGTAACTTTTTTTGCACCCTGGAGAGCTTGTAAAAGGTGTGAAAACACAAGAAATACCAATTATGCAATGTTGTGGTCAGGCCTAGATGCAGAGATTGATTTATTGCCCGGTAGTGCTGTAATAAAAGAATAATCTTCATCATTACTACTGAACCCTGAAAGGCTCTGGGGAAACCCAACCTTGCTTTTGACCTAATTCATGAGACTCATTATATTCTAATTTCATCTACATTGAAAGATAAAACAGATTTGGAAATAATTAATTATAGTTAGATGTTAATGATCAAGTGAATTGACTTCAAAAGTTATTTTCTTATCGTGTGAACTAATTTCTCCACGAGGGAATTCGGTAACATTTTACATATGTATTTTTAATTTCTTAAGTAACTATTTTAAATTGCCCCCAAAGAGGTAGTTGTCAGGGAAAATGTGGAGGGGTGCTTGGCTGGGAGCAGCTGAGTTTCCCAAAATAGGCCTTGTCTAAACTGGCATCTCTCTTAGAACCCAGTGAGTCCAGTTTAGGAGAAGTAGGACCCAGAAGTCAACTGAGCAGAGACCAGCCAGGGGACTTGTCTAAGGACATTCTACACATCAGGTGTACAGCCCAGTTCCAGCCGGGTGGCCTTGCTGCTGCTTCCTGGCTGCAGGAGGACTGAGTGGTGAAGACCCTTCAGTGGGAGCATGTCACCTCCTGACCAAAGTGCCGCCTCTGTGTCCTCTCAAGTTTCACAGGCCTCTCTGAGCTGGCGCCACGTAAGAGACTCTGCCAGGGTTTCAGAGAGAGGAAGATGAATAGGACCCAGGCCCAGCGGCAGCGAGCTGGTGTCTTGCAGAAACATGTGATCTGATTGTTAGGATATGTGCGGCATACCAGTTAAGGTTGCCTTCAGCTGCAATACACAGAAATCCCAACTTGTGAGGCTTAAATTCATAGGAAGGACATGTAAGTGTTCTCATACTGCAAAGTCTGACAGGAAACAGTTGCTGCTGTTGGTGTCACTACTTAAAGTGGAAGGTCCCTTTGGCACTTCCCGCTTTGTCACGCCTTCCCCCTGTGCAGGTGTTGGAGAGGAAATAAAATCTCTTCTCAGCCCTTGTAAGTTGTCATTGGGATAGTCTCCTGTAACCAAAGACAAATTATCAAGAGAAAAACAGGCGAGCATATTAACAGGTGCAGGGCACATCAATGAAAGGTTAACTCAGTAGTGGCTTAGACACCATCTTCAATAAAAAACCCTAAATTTTGAACCCTTGAGTCTCGATGGGCAGTAACTTAGGGAGAAGGCAAACAATTGACACATACAGATGGTTAATAAAGCTTAGGGATGTAAGTTCCTCTGGTGTCATCCCAAGGGCTGATGAAGCTCTAAAGCTGCCTTCTGTGGTTAGACTTGGGTCTCCTGGTGGAGAAGGGTGGGCAGGCTCCCTCATCTTTAAAATCTCCCGCTTCTAGGCAGACACAGGGAGGGCAGGACGCTCTCCTGCTCTCCAGCAGCTGCTGCTTCATTGTCTTCAGCTCAGGGGCCTTCACGCTTTGTGGCAGAGGTCCACTTGTATCTCATTACACCTGGTCACTGCAACCTTCCAGAGAGGCAAGGAAAGGGACCTTGTAACTTTCCCAGGGCAGACAAGAGAAAAGGGTGCCGCGTACGTGGGAGTGTGAGCCGAGACTGACCCTGAGGGGTTGGAGACAAGTCAGAAAGATGAAAGGGAGCAGCATGTGCAGAATCAGGAGGGTGAAGGCAGGGAACGTTCTGAGATGGTCCTGGCTGTCCAGTGCAAGCGCGGTCAAGCAGTGAGGCTGGGCAGACAGGTAGGGCTCGTTTGTGAGGGGCCCCGAGAGTTTGCACTTTGACCCGTTGCACTGGGAAATGGTGGTTTAGGGAATGGGCACATTGGAAGAAAATCCTGAACTAAGACAGAGTGGTGATAAAGAAAAAGCAGTGAATTGGGGAAATTCTCTCAAAGTCAGCAGCTCTTGCAGTGGCAGAGTGAGTCAGGGGTGATGTAGGCCACTGGTGGTGGACAGTGGCGCTGTCCTCTGGGCCACAGCAGGTGTGAGGGGCGCTGGGTGAGAGGCAGCTGTGGCAGGCACATCAGTAGATGTTTGGGTGCAGAGGCCTGGGGGTGATGAGACAAGTCTGGGCTGGGAATGTAGATAAGGAACTTTGGGGAAAGGGTCGGGAAGCTGTAGATATTCATTGAAATGAAATGGATGGGAATGTTCCGAGTGAGACACTGGTCACTGTCTAGAATTCCTGTTGATACAGGAGCTCATAATTCTGCATTTCCTTCCAAAGTCTCACATTTCTTTGCTGAGCTCCTGTTGTTAGCACAGCACTTGCCCTGTTGTCCGTTCCTCCCAGGCTGTGCTTCGCTGTGTCTCTGTCTTCAGACTGGGATACCCGTAACTACCTGTTCACAGAACTGGAAGGCGGGCTGGAGACCTGGACCTCATAAAGGGGTGTGAGCTGCCCGCTGGTGTTAGACGAGGCTGGCAGAAGTAGCCCAAACCGTCCCACTTCTTCCCTGGAGCGGGAGTGCACTGGTTGGGGTCTGTCCATACCACAGCTAGCATCCTTTCTAGACAGCACATCATTTAAAGTCACTTAACCTCAACCCCTGTGGTCGGTGAAAAATATTAGGAACACAGAGAAGTACCCCAAGACAAGAGCACCTAGGGGAGGGGGGCGCAGTCCTGACAGAGCTGTCTCATTTCACTTTTCTTTCCAATAAAACTGTCGCCCCTCTCGGGGAGTTTTATGGTGCTTCTTCAAGAGCTGCCCTACTGTCTTAGGCCCTAATGGGCTGCTGTCACAGAATACCACTGGGGAATTTGCGAAAAGCAGACTCCTATTTCTCACAGTTCTGGAGGCTGGCAAGTCCAGGTTGTCAGCACCTGGTGAGGGCCGTCTTGCTATGTCCTCACGTGGTGGAAAAGCAGAACAATCTAGAATAATCCCATTCCCCCAAGCCCTTTTTAATAGTGGTGCTAATCTATTCATGAACCTGAACCTCCCCCCGCCCCCCCTAAAAACCATACTACCCAGCATGGTTGCTCTGGGACTTGTGTCCTCAACTCATGAATTTGGGGACACACATTCGTACCATAGCATCTACTAATTCATTTATTCAATAAATGTTTATTAAGCAGTCCCTGTTGGCTAAGCAACCGGTCTCAGTACTTACAACAACAAATAAGAGTCATGAGTTCCGTGTTTCCATTTTAAATGAGATGGTATTGAGGGCTATGGGACACTGCGACGGGGCAAGGGGCTTGAGAGTGCCTCGGGAGGGGTGAGGTTGTGTTAGGGAGGGCGACCAGGAAGCCTTTCCTGAAGCAGTGATTCTGGTCCGTGCGCTGGATGGAGAGCACTGCCGGTCGAGACCGAATGGAGAAGGCATCAAGCCAGGGGACAGTGAGTGCAAATGTGGGACAGCAGATGAAAAGCCGGTATATCCGGAGGGTTCTGTGTAAGGGGACCAGAAGTGCAGAATTTGCCCAGAAGTAGTTGGGCCAGATCTTGTGGAGTCTTGTAAACCACAGCAAGGAATTTCAGATTTCATTCTGTGTCCAAATACTTGCAGTAGGGGAATCATTGGAGGATTTTAGTCTCAGGAGTGATATGATGTGATTTTTCTTATTAAGAGATAGTCCTGTAGTGTTGTAATAGGTTTCATGGTGACCCCCACAGGTAGGTTCACAGCCTAACTGCTGGAACTTGTGATTGTGGCCTTATTTGGGAAAAAAAGTATTCTTGCAGATGGAATTAAGTTCAGATCTTCAGATAAGATCTGCCTGGAGTCTCCAGATGGGCCTGAAATCCAATGAGAAGGGAGCTCATATGATACGGAAAATAAGACACGGAGGGAAGGCCACGTGGAGGTGAGAGGACAAGATTGTCGCTGCACAACCACCTTCCTTGCAGCCTGGTGCCCGAGGAGACCCGGAGAGGCAGGGAAGGCTGCTCCCCTGCAGGAGGGGTGTGGCACTGCTAGCCGGTGATTTCAGACTTCTGGCCTGGGAGCTGCTACACAATATGTTTTTGTTATCTTAAGCCACTTAGATTATGCTGATCTGTTATAGTGGGTGTGTCGGGCTTGGTGCATTTTGGGTGTAGGAGGGGAGTCTTGGAGGGATAGTCGGGTCTGTAAAGTATTCTGGCATCAACAGGAGTAGGGATGGTGAGAAACATTATGTAGATCACATTCTGGAGGTAAAACTATTAGTATGATTTGCTGAAAGATAAGATGTTGGGGACAAGAGAAAGAAGTTTAAAAAAAATGTGTTGATATTTGGCTGGAAGAACTAAACAGATGACCAAACACTGTCACCTGAAATGGGGAGAACCAGAGACTGGGGGGGAGGCAGTTTGGGCTGAGGTTTTCAGTGTGAGAGGTGAGGTAGGGGTGGAGGCGGTCCTGGACATAACATGGTCGGGAATTCTATGGGGACATATCGAACATATTGGGGTTGAGATGCCTCTCTCTCATCCAAAATGAAATTTTGAATGGGAGTTCAGGCCTGAATTTGGAGCTCAGCTAAGAGGGGAGTGCCAGTAAGTTTGGAACCATTGGTGTATAGGTCAATGGTCCTCTACCTAGCTAAACAATGGAATCTCTCAATGAGCCTGAAAGAGAAAAAAGGCACCTATACCTGTGTTGCATAAAATCGCTAGTATATTTAAAAACTGCTCAGGTAAAGTTAATGTCCAGCCAGGACTGGAAGAACCACCAGGGTAAAGATGGTTTTTAAAGCTGTGGGTCTGAATTGCATCACCTACCAGAGCAGCCTTGAAGATACAATGGCATTGATCGGTCACAGGTGGACTGGACGCTGATTGCCCTCAGTTCTCAGAGTGACCGCACTTTGGGGGCCCTGGCACCATTTTGTTGTGTATATAGGCCCTGAGGTGAAAGAGACAAGGAAGCCCTGGTGCAGGGGGAGGGTGTGTTTGTATAGAGGTCAGTAGAGAGGGCTGAGTGCTGAGGTCTGGAGGGTTCTAAGGTGATGGGCTTGCTGAGAGGAAGAACCAGGAAAGGAAGCAGAGAGGGATTCTTGACGAATCCTGGGAGACGGCAGGGAGGAGGTGTGTGTGAAGCCAGCAGAAGGTGCTTCAGGAAGAAGTAGGGCATCAGTTTGCTAAACGGTGCTTAGAAGTTGAGGAGGAGGAGGATGGAATTAATTTGGGACTTTGGCAAGTTAGGCACCATTGGTGGGCTATAGACGATGGCCCTGTTTCAGCAGAGTGGTTGGAATGGAAGCTCAGACTGAAGCCAGTTGAGGGGAAGTGAGTGTATTTTGAGCCTGGAAATCCTCCCACCAGACCTGGAGCAGTGAATTAGGCCACTTATTGGCACGTGGCTTCTGCTGTTTCTCCTTAAAACTCGGCATTTTGGGGAGTCAGAACATTTTATTCAAAATGACTTTGTTGAGGCAAATATTTAATCTTCTGGAATGTAGCACATGAATCCCCTTATTAGCGTGTCAGTTTTACCAATGGGGTGTCATCTGTGCCTCTTGTTCCTTTCAGTTCCGCCTTTTTCCTTTCAATGTGACTTTACTCTAGAAGATGAAGGTTCTTGGC
>CAUYRH010179441.1:0-43124 GCA_963574655.1 Perodicticus potto
CATTTTCAATGTCAATAGAAAATGGGTTGTGGAAAAGCTGTATGTCCTGTTCATGGAGATGAAGCTCTTTAAATCTAAATTGGAACTCCTTTTGCAACTTTTCCAGTGAATCCACACATGTTTTGTTTGGGAATGCAACCAATGATTTTTCCGCTAACACATTTTGCGGCCCGGGATGAGTCCACTGCTAAACAGGATAGGCAGTGGAGGCAAAAACACCCAGCGGGCCAGATAAACATCCTCCGCGGGCCGCATGTGGCCGGTGGGCCGTAGTGTGAGGACCCCTGGTCTAATGATTTTGAAAGATTTTCATCTTCCTCAAAAATTCAGAAATTAGCTCTTCTTTGATAGATTTTAAATTCAGAGTCACATTTACATTTATTCTTATTACATTTTCAAGTTCCTTCTAATAATTATCATGATTTTCTTGCATTTGTTTTAACTCTTCTCATTTGTTAACTTTTCCTAGTTTCAAGACAGGAGGTTTTTGTTTTTTAATTTCCTCTCTCTTCTCATGGTGTATGTGATCTTTCTCATTTTTATACTAGCACTTACCATTAAATTTTAATAGATGTTTAAAATATTTATATCAACATCTAAGTTTGTTTATCCCCCTACATAAAAACATTATACACCCAGCACTTCAAGTTTTGTTGAAATTAGGAAGTTGGGTTCCAGATTGATGGTGGTTTGGGCACTCCATTTATCAACATTTATTAATCCTCATCTGTTTTAAGAATTTCTGTTAAACTTCATCACTGCTTTTATGTTAATGTCTCATTGTTTTTCTTAAAATGGAGTGTGTTGGAGTACTTGTGCAATATGTGGTACAAACTATTAATATATTTTTTTAATTTTTTACTGAATGAATATAGAAAGATATGTATAAACTAAAAAGAATTTGTTTAAGTGTTTGGGATTAATTTAAGAAGCTTGTACTAATAACTTTTTGGTCTTAATTTTAGTCACTTTAGATTTTCTAATAGATTCAAGAACCTTCATCATTTCCACAATTGAAAAACTAATTCTTTCTCAAGAAAGACATGTGGAAATTATCTAACAGCAGTGAAGAAGTAGCATAGTCATTTTCCAAATTAAAAGATATTTCAAGTTGCAATAGTAAGTAAATAATAGTGCTAATATTGTTAACCAAGATTAAGGATGGTGAAAGGTTTTATACCAAAGATACCAGGCTTAAAAACAAACAAAAAAAAAATGGAGAAATGTGAACAATTTTTGGAAATACTTTGAGATCAACCTTTAGATAATAAGAAATACGAACAAATATTGCTATGTAGTGTAAGTGGTGGATCTCAATGCCATTTGGAAATACTTTCTCAAATAATAATTTTAATGAACCTAAGGTTTCCCTTTCTGGAATCATTACAGATTGAGTATTCTTTATCTGAAGTGCTTGTTATATGGTTTATTTTTCCCTTTAGATCTCATGTTGAAATTCGATCTCTAATGTTGGAGATGGGACTGAATGGGAAGTGTTTGAGTCATGGGGTCAGATACCTCATGAATAGAGTGGGTGCCCTTTCCTATTGGTAATGAAGTAGTTTGCATTTTATTACTTCACCCAAGAGCTGACTCTTTAAAGAGTGGCACCTCCCTCTTCTTTTGCCATGTGATGCTGCTTGCTCCCTCTTCACCTTTGACCTTGGTTGAAAGCTTGCTAAAGACCTCACCAGAAGCAGATGCTGGTGCCATATTTCTCATACAACCTGCAGAACTAGGGAACCAAATAAATGTCTTTTCTTTTAAATTATCCAGTCAAGGTATTCCTTTACAGCAATACAAAACAGACTATAACAGTTTGGGACCAAAAGTGTTCCAGATTTTGCAATATTTGCATATATGTATAATGAGGTATCTTAGGGATGGAACCTAGGACTAAACACAAGATGTATGTTTCATACACACCTTATACACATAGCCTGAATGTAACTTTATACAATATTTTTTATAATTTTGTGCATGAAACAAAATTTTGACTGTGTTTGATTCTGACCTGTCACATGAGGTTAGGTGTGGAATTTGCCACTAGTGGTGTCTTGGTGGTGGTGTTAGATTTTGGAGCATTTAGGATTTTGTATTTTCAGACTAGGGATGCTCAACCTGTAATAAATAATAGAATTTACCTTTTCTATCTGTATTTTGTTGTACTAGTTTTTCTTAAAGGTACAATTACAAGGGAATTTAGAAACCAAGAGATTCCTTCTGGCTAGAGATAAGACAATTTGAGCTTTAAAAACAGAATATTTGCACTAGAGTTAAACCAAATATGTGTAATCCATTAATTTATAATTGCTAAATTGTAAGTTGCTAAATGGATATGCTGCATTTTATCCATTCATAAATTGATGAATATTTGGATTATTACCATTTGGGGCTATTATGAATAATACACACTGCTATGGATGTTTATGTACAAGTTTTCCTATAAATGGATGTTTTCAGTTCACTTGATTAGAATTACTTGGCCATATTGTAATGTAACTCACTAAAACCTTTTGAGGAACTCTCAGTTTTCCAAAGCAGATATGTCATTTTACATTCCCACCAGCCATGTTTGAAGGTTTCTCATTTTTCCACATCCTTGGCAACACATATAACTGTCAGTTTTTTTTCTTATAGTCATCCTCTTGGGTGTGAAGTCATGTTTTGTGTTTATGATTTGGATTTCTGTAATGACTAATGATGTTAAACATCTTTTGATGTGCTTATTGGCCATTTGTATATGTTCTTTGAAAAAACATCTGTTTTAAAATTAAGAAATCATTGCCTCATCCAAGATCACAAAAATTTGCACTTAAGTTTTCTTCTGAGAGTTTTATAACTTTAGCTCTTAATTTAAGTCTTGGTCCATTTTGAGTTAATTTTTGTGCACAGTGTAAGGAAGGGACCTAAATTTCATTCCTTTGCATCCAGTTGTCCCCACATCATTTACTGAAAAGATTTTCTTTCTCTTTCTGTATATTGGTACACATGTTGAAGATCAGTTAACCATACATATCTTTCTAGACTGTTAATTCTAGTCCATTGGTTTATCTGTCTACCCTTACTCCAGCACAACAGTCTTAATTAATGTAGCTTTGTAGTAAGTTTTAAAATCAGAAGGTGTGAGTTCTCCACTTTGTTCTCTTTCAAGATTGTTTTGATTTTTCCAGGTCCCTTGCAATTCCATAGGGATAGTAGGATCAGCTTGTCAATTTTGAAGTGTGGGAGGGAGGAGGAAGCTCCAGGTGGGATTTAGATAGAGATTGCATTGAGTGATAGCTAAAAACCTAATTAGTTACCTTAGGAGGATGATAGGGAGCCAGTTTTTTAATCTATCTTGGAACCTAGTAAATTAGGGATTGCATTGAATGATAGAAATTATCGCTTCTCTGCCTTTTGGCTAAGATCAAGTGTAGAAACCTAATTAGTCACCTTAGGAGGATGATAAGGAGCCAATTTTTTAATCTATCTTGAAAACTAGCAAATGAAGGGACAAATTCAAGTATTTTCCATTATTCCTTTGTGAAACCATACCAACAGGTAACCAAATAGTAGGTAAAAAGAGCTATCTTTTAATAATACATGTATTTCCTCAAATTAATGAAAAAGAAATATGAAATTAGATTATCACTATTTTGCAACTTGATTTAAACATAAGTATCATGAGCTGCTAATATCACAAAAGAGATAACCAGAGGTTGTGTACGCATGATAAAAGAACACACAACCACCTACAGTTTGGTCAAAGGATTGGCTTGAGACTAATGCAGTTGTTACATCCAGCTGCCCATTTATAGCAAATGAGAAAAGCCAAAGGACTACATTGAATGACCATGTGAGTATGCAGTGATTTTAATGGGAATCCCTATAAGTCAAATGCTTTGAGTTTTTCAGTAATTGTAAGGAATAAAAAGGGATCAAGAGGAAACTTATAGATTAAAAGATATAACTTCTTTTTTTTTTTTTGAGACAGAGCCTCAAGCTGTCACCCTGGATAGAGTGCCGTGGTATCACGGCTCACAGCAACCTCCAATTCCTGGGCTCAAGCGAGTCTCCTGCCTCCGCCTCCCAAGTAGCTGGGACTGCAGGCGCCCACCACAACGCCCGGCTATTTTTTGGTTGCAGCCGTCATTGTTGTTTCGCGGGCCCAGGCTGGATTCGAACCCGCCAGCTCAGGTGTACGTGGCTGGCACCTTAGCCCGTTGAGCCACAGACGCCGAGCCAAAAGATATAACTTCCAAAAATACTTTGCCTTTTTAGGATGAACCATTTTTGTTTTAAATACTTTCAAATCCCCCCAAATTACATATGTACATTCATGGATATGGAGATAAAGATACACACACTGTCATATACATTCACGTGCCACTTACATATGAGGACTGTCTGAAAAGTGTCCAACCATGTGTACACTGATAAATATGGACATACATGGCTGGATACTTTCTGGACAGCCCTTGTATAATGTTTATTTATGCATACATTGTTGCTTTGCTTAAAAATGTTCAAACTGTGTTTGTGCGTGTATTTGTTTATAGTGTTAAAATAGCTTAATATTTTAAATTGCATAAGAACTTTATAGATACCTTGTATTTATGTACATACAGTTTTACATACAAAATAAGTACATACATGTTATAATATCTATCTGTAGTTTCAAAACATGCTTTCCTCATTCAATAATCTACAACTTCAGCTTTTCCTGTCAGAAGTTAATTTTTACCCAATTTAACGTCTACATAATATATCGTAGGATGGATAAACCATAATTTATGTAGCCATTTTTTTAGTCTACTTATAGGTAGTTTGTTCCCAATATTTCTTTATTCCAGACTACACTGTAGTAATATCAGTAGTAATATCCCTTACGCATATGTGTATCCTTAATGTGTATACTAAATTGTGGAGTACCTGTAAAGTTTCAAAAGATGGTACCAAATTTTATTTCTTATGTCTGCTACTAAGGTATGAAAGTACTGAGATTTTGCTTCCATTCAACTGAATATATAAACTGTGTTAGAATTTATAAATATGTTTATTTTAACTTCAGGCTTGCTTATAGGATAAAATGAGAGAATTCTTCATTGGTTTTGAAAATAATTGCGATTACATGTGAAAACATTTCTTCTTTTATGTAAGCAAGCTAATGCTGGTATAAGCCAGATTGTTGTTTGCCAGGTAATTAGACCATTTTATGGAAGAGTACTGTATAAAAAGTGATGCTGGTCTATTCTTAAAGTTTTTTGTGTATTTATAAATGTACATGTTTTTCTATATACAACGAATATTTATGCTCCTCATTGTTACTGTCTGTAAGATTAATTCTTAGAAGTAGAATTACTAGATCAAGATCAAGGACTAGAAACATTTTCAGGGCTTTTGAAGACATCTATCATGAGTGTGATGTTCTATGCCCATTTCTCTTAATCCTTGATGTTATATATATATATTTTTTGCTTATTACAGAAGTTTGAGCATTTTTTCCTGTGAGTTTACTGACCTAATCATGTGCCTTTTTTTGAATACCCCTTTCTGTTTGCTGACTACAGTTCTTTTTAAAAGTCATTTATAAGAGCAATTTATTGTGGCTAATAATCCTTTGTTGTTGAAAATTTTTTCTATTGTCCCTTTTCCTTATGGATAGGTTTATTTGGAGGTGATGGGAAAGAGACTATTCTGTTTTGTTTTGGTTTTGTTTATATATAGACTTTCTAAGCTTGACTTGAGAAACATGTACTATATTTTCTCCTATTTCTTGTAATTATTATTTTTGTGTATGCTATGAAGTAGCATTAGTTTTCAAAAAATTAGCTGAGTTTTTAAAAATAGATTGCACGGGGCAGCTGGGTGCAGTGGCTCACACTGGTCATCCTAACACTCTGGGAAGCTGAGGTGGGTAGATTGCTTGACCCTAGGGTTTTGAGACCAACCTGAGCAAGAGGGAGACCCCACCTCTATTGAAAATAGAAAAACTAGCTAGGTGTCATAGAAAAACTAGCCAGGCATTATGGCAGGTTCCTGTAGTCTCAGCTACTCAGGGGGTTCACTTGAGCCCAAGACTCTGAGGTTGCTGTAAGCTACAATGACCCCACGGCACTCTACCCAGGGCAACAGAGTGAGACTGTCTAAAAAAAAGCAGAACAGATTGCATAAGAGGGGTGTGTGTGTGTGTGTGTGTGAGAGAGAGAGAGAGAGAGAGAAAGAGAGAGTATTAGTTTTGTAGATAAAAGAAAAATGCTGTTATCTACTAGAGTAATTTTTAGTTACTCTAATGAGTAACTGGCTGGCTTTTAAAATCTTTTTTTATAAATTTTTTTTTATAAATTAACTGTAAAAGAAAACCAGAATAATTTAGCTGAATAACTGACTTTTCATGTTGACTTCACTTAGACTAATATCTTAGAGGATAGATGGCTCCACTAACATTAGGTAAGAAATAGGCAAATCATTACTCTTAACTTCTTTATTATCTAGCTCTGGATTATTTTTAATAATCAGATTAAATATTATAATTAAATTATTGGCATCACTTCTAAAATAAAATACTATTTTTCTCAGATTAATGTATTCAACAATAAAAGCAATTTTCATACTGTTAAACACAGAGTATTGGCTAGTTAGGAAACCATGATTTAAAGTAAACCCACTTGCTTTTTGGGTTTGTTCTTATTTGTTTTCAATTCTTTTGAAATTACAGAAATATCGGTATCAAGATGAAGATACACCTCCTCAAGAGCATATTTCCCCACAAATCACTAATGAGATGATAGGTCCAGAATTGGTTCATGTCTCAGAGAAGAACCTGTCAGAGATTGAGAATGTCCATGGATTTGTTTCTCATTCTCATATTTCACCAATAAAGGTAAGATAATAACTATGTTACTGCTATGAATTACACATTTCTTTTGTTACAAGTATAGATCATGCTCAGAAAGAACTATGCTTTCATGTATTCCCCCCGCCCTATTCTCCTGATTGATTTTAGTTTTATAGTTATGAGGAATTTCATGGTCCTTATTAGTATTCAAAACAACCACATTTTTTAAATTTGGGGGGTGATTTTTGGTAGAGACCAGATTTCACTATGTTGTTCAGGCTGGTCTCTAAACTCCTGACCTCAAGCAGCCTCCTGCCTTGGCCTTCCAAAGTGCTGGGTTTATAGGCATGAGCCACTGCACCCAGCCCCCATATAATTTTTTTAAGGTATATTTAAAGTATGAATTTTATTCAGTGATTCTATCTTTGTCTATAAGCTCCCTTAAAGAAAGTAACTTTTACAGTATGTTTAAAATACCATACATTGAAATATTGTAAACATTTGTTTTAAATATTAGTTGGTACAGAAAAAGAGCATTACATTATCTTTGAAGTCCAGTATGTAACTTTTCCTGATGCTGTCATCTCTTCCTTCAGAAGTAACCACAATTCTAAATTTGATATTTATCCTTTCTTAAGAAGTTCTACCATATATTTAGATCTCCAATAAATATAATTTATTTTGCATATCTTTTTATAAAAGCAATCATACTATATGTACTATTAAACTGATTTTTGGGGGTTCAACATTATATTCCTAATATTTATTATTTCATTTCACTGCTCTAGAATTTTCTGTTTTACGAATATATTACAATTTATCTTACCTTTGACAGATGTGAAGGTATTTATTATTATTATAAAAAGTGCTTCAGTAAACACCAATTTTATATATACCTCTTCATGGATAATACCAGGTTGTTTTTCAGTAGTTGTATAATTTCCATGTTCAGCAGCAGTATATAACAGTTTTTAATTGATCCATATTCTCATCAGTACTTGGCATTCTTTTGCAATTGTTTTGGTTTTGAAATAGTATCTGATTGTGACTTTAATGTGCATTTTTCTGTTTACTAGTGAAGTGGGATATATTTATTGGTCACTTAAGTGACATGCCCATTTAAGATTTTTGCTTGTTTTTGTATTGGTTCATATGCATTCTGAATACTAATTCTTTTTTGGTCGTACGTATTGTGAATGAGGATCATTTCTTACTAGTAAAACCTACCTGAGTTTGGTAATTCTCTTTGAGGGGTGATTTCATACTGCTGGTCAAAATATTTAGTGGTTAATAGTACTATTCAGAATTTCTATTAAATGTTGATTTTGCTTGGCTGGTTTTTTCTAGGAATTTTCCCATTTCATTTTCATTTTAGAATTATTGATAATACTTTGTTAGTATCTTTTAATGTCTATAGCATATGTAGACATAGACCTTTTAAAGTTTGTAATATTGTTTATTTCTGCTTTTTTTCCTTCTTCTTCTTCTTTTTTTTTTTTTTTTGAGACAGAGTCTCACTATGTTGCCCTTGGTAGAGTGCTAAGGCGTCACAGCTCACAGCAACCTCAAACTCTTGGGCTTAAGCGATTCTCTTGCCTCAGCCTCTCAAGTAGCTGGAACTACAGGCGCCTGTCACAACGCCTGGCTATTTTGTTGTTGTTGTTGTCGTTGTTTAGCAGGTTCGGGTTGGGTTCAATCCCACCAGCCCTGGTGCATGTGGCTGGCTCCCTAACGACTGAGCTACGGGCACCAAGCCTTTTTCATCATTCTTTCCAAAGGATGGTCAGTTTCAAAGATGGGTCTTTGATTTATTTATTTAGTCCAAAACCTTTTTCTGGATATGTATAATTCTTTTATTTCTGATGTTTTGAATTTCTGGTCATTCTTATTGTTACAAATTAACCAAAGCAAATTTGCACATGACCAACTCTTCAGCTAACTCTTCAGTCTTTTCCATAGGTGTTTTCTTTGGCATGATGTTGACTTTGATATGCATACAGATTTTGACATAAACATTTAACCAATCAACCAG
Organism: Perodicticus potto; assembly: GCA_963574655.1. NCBI lineage: Eukaryota > Metazoa > Chordata > Mammalia > Primates > Lorisidae > Perodicticus > Perodicticus potto. The sequence goes on from CAUYRH010179441.1 coordinate 8,853, forward strand.
CGTGCATAAAATATTTTATGTAGCCTCTTCTTTAAGTCTAGGGAAGCCCTATCTCTCTGTGTCTAATAAAATGTTTACCATAGGCATATAAAACAATATCACAGAGTCAAGATTTTGTTAATGCATGAATCTCCACATATTTTAGAGATTAAATCCCACATGTCATCCCTAAAGATACAGGCCTTATCAGAGTCTTTCCTTTCCTTTATTCAAGGATAGATTGTGTCTCTAAGATTAGTTTAGTCAGTCTATATAACTAGAATACTATGAATTCACCAATGAAATATCATATTGCTATATAATAAGCCACTAATATTATCAGTGAAATCCCACTTCAGTTGTGGATAATGTTGATCAAAGATGAAAATGACAATGATCTTACAGCAGCTGTCTCCAGATACAACTTTTCTAATTAAATACTGGCTGATCAGTCTTGGGCTGTAATTTGAAGTGCAGACTGGCCTTTGCGAGTTTTACAAGATTTACAGGTGTTTATCATCTACAGCCACAGTTAAGCAACATGGCACCACTGTCACCACTATTACTACAGTTGATCCTTAAACAAGTGAACTATGCAGGTCCACTTCTATGTGTATTTCTCCCAAACAAACGTGGATCCAAAAAAAAACCATGAGTGTATGGAGAGTCAACTTGTTATATTTACAGGGTCAACTTCAGGACTTCACATGTGCAGATTTGAATTTACAAAGATTTGGGTATACTTGGACAGTCTCTGAACCAATCTCCCAAGTATACTAAGGGATGACTATACTGCTACTACTATGCTGTCTGTGGAAGTTCGTTTGTTTGTTTTTTTTCTCCCAGAGACTGGGGTCTCACTCTATTACCCAGGCTGGAGTGCAAGTAGCATGATCATACTGCAGCCTCCAACTTCTGGGCTCAAATGAGCCTTCTGTCTCAATCTCTGGAGAGGCTAGGGCTACAGGTGTGCACCACCATGCCTGGCTAATTTTTTAAATTTTTCATAGAGAGTGGGTCTTCTAAGTTGCCTATGCCGGTCTTGATTTACTGGCCTTAAACAATGCAAACACCTCAGCCTCCTAAAGTGCTGGGATTACAGGCATGAGCCACCACACTTGGCCTATGTTAGATATTTTAAAGTAAATTTCTGACATCATTTCTCAAATCTTAATTATGGAGCAAGACTTATTATTTCTAATATTCATAGAAGAAATATGAATGTCCATAAGATTCTTACCTGCTTTCTTAATCTGATTCATTTGTTCCTTGATTCTTCAGTATGTGGGAATGAAGTCAGTTTTTCCTGATTCTTTTGGTGTCTCCATAAAATGCTCTTTTTCTTTACATGCAGTTGCTTTTTGTTAGTTATATGATACAAGATTATGTTCCCAATAGCTTTTTAAAGATGAATTTGACAGAGACTTATTTAAAGGATTATGTTATTAAAAGTAAAATATCCTTATTGTCAGTTATAAGACATCTTTTTGGGTGACGCCTGTGGTTCAGTGAGTGGGGCGCTGGCCCCATATACCAAGGGTGGTGGGTTTGAACCTGGCCCTGGCCAAACTGCAACAAAAAAATAGCCGGGCATTGTGGCGGGCGCCTGTAGTCCCAGCTACTCGGGAGGCTAAGGCAAGAGAATCACCTAAGCCCAAGAGCTGGAGGTTGCTGTGAGCTGTGACACCACAGGTCTCTACTGAGGGCGACAAAGTGAGACTCTTGTCTCCAAAAAAAAAAAAAGACATCTTTGTCACATTTTATCTTTTCTGAAACTGGTGTACATTTTACAGTTGCTGGCATTTTATCTTTACCTTAGTTGAGTGGCAGTCTTTATGTAGTTGTGTGTAAACTTTTGCTGATGCATTTTGATAAGATCAAAAAAGTACTACCATGAAGGAATCCTAGTGTACTGTGGTAATAATCCACTGATCTCATTAAGAAGCAAGTGAAAAACCTGACCGTCTTTGTAGGCCCTTCCCTTTTTTGGTTTATTTTCTTTTTATAAATGTTAATAACGTCAGCCTCTGAAGCAGTTATAAGTAATAACTTAATAGGACTATTAAGTAAAGCAACTGTTTCCCCCATTCTTTGGCTTGCTGGCTATCTGATTTATGTCTGGGAGCTGAATAGATAAGGATTGTCATTCCCAATACAAGAAATTATCTAAATTCTCTTTCATCTGTTTCTAAATTATACTTTAATATGTTTTTTCCTATTAAAAACTTTTTATACACATATTCTCATGTGTATATTTCCCATGTAATATTGGATATGAAGTTTGTAAAAACTTAAACTTTAAAAATGTAGAACTTAGGTTAAGCGACCATAGCTCATGACAGCCATATACATTAAAGCTGGGCGGGTTTGAGCCCTGCAGGGGCCTGCTAAACAGCAGTGGCAACTGTAACCAAAAAATAGCCAGACATTGTGGCAGGTGCCTATAGTCCCAGCTACTCAGGAGGTTGAGGCAAGAGAATCACTTAAGCCCAGGAGTTTGAGGTTGCTGTGAGCTGTGATGTCATAGCACTCTCCAAGGGTGACATAGTGAGACACTGTATCAGAAAAATAAATAAATAAATAAATAAATAAATAAATAAATAAATAAAAGTGTAGAACTTAACACATGCTATTTACATAGAATATTTGTTCCATAATTTGATGAACATGTCTGATCTTTGGTAGTTCTTATTTTCATTTTTATTTTATTTACTTATTTTTTTTTAGACGGAGTCTCAATATGACACCCTCAGTAGAATGCCATGGCGTCACAGCTGACAGCAACCTCAAACTCTTGGGCTTAAGCGATTCCCTTGCCTCAGTCTCCTGAGTAGCTGAGGCTGCAGGCGCCCACCATAACGCCTGGCTATTTTTTGGTTACAGTCGTTTTTGTTTAGCAGGCCCAGACCAGGCTCGAACCCACCAGCCTTGGTGTATGTGGCCGGCTCCCTACTCACTGAGATAATTATTTTAATTATTTTTTAAAATAATTTTGCAAAGAAAGCTACAGTAAACAATCTTTGGACATAAGAGTAAGTTATTTCCTTTGGATAAATTTCCAGAAGAAAAATTATAGGGTCAGAAGCATATGAGCATTTTTTAAGTTCTTGATTCTTTGTGACAGATTGTGTTCTGCTACAATTGTAATTTAAAAATTATTAAGGCTGTCCTGTTAGGGAAATTTCTTTCTGTTTCCCCTGTTTTATTCATGAGTTACTTTTGCAGATAACCTTATGAAATAACTATGTGAGGGGGTAGAGTAGATGGTAGGGATAATAGCAAAATGGTTAGGATTCCTTTAACTTCCTACTTGAAAACCAAAATTGAAGAAAAATAACTTGTTTTGACATAAGGCAAATTTTAATGACTTGATTTTAATTTTTTAAAACCAGAAAAAATGTATTACAAGAAGCTCAACAATGAAGTCTATTTTCTTTGTAAGTAGTATCATTTATCTATTAGCAGCCTCCTTTAAAAAATAATAACTAACATAGGGAGCTTTCCCACTTTTAGTATTATAGTTTGGAGTGGAGCCAAGCAGCTCTCATGCTGTAAATGGAACTCTGTATATGTATTATATTTGTACACATTTCCAAATCACCGACAAACTCAGAAGTCTTTAAGTATAAAGACTTGAAGTATAAAATACTGAATAATCTTGATGAAAAAATTTAAAAGGTGTAAAGAATGAGAGGAAAAACAGTATTGAAAATCTAATATACCAAAAAACCCTACTAAGTAACCACAAAACTAACACACTATAAATGCGACCTAATAGGCATTCTTGTTACCTTTTTGTCTTCATGATCTTGGAACCTGTGCCCTCAAGGCCACACATGGCCCTCCAGTTAACAGTTGTATTGTTTTTGTAATTTGAAAAAATATCTTTGAATAGTAGTGGTTTGCGGAGTTGAATGTATTAATAAGTTAAGCACTGCTTCATTCTTTACAATTTTCATAAAAGCTAATAGTTAAAAAATAAAATTTATTTAATAGATGCTTTAAAAATCAGCTACTAGAATATTTGCTTTATTTGTCAAGCAATACGTGCATTTAGCAAACCTTTATTAAACATACGAGTAACTTTGTTAGACTTCAATGATTAGTATTTTTATGGAAAAATAGTATATAAACCCAGTATGAAAAAATAGAGAAATTAAAATCTTAGAGTGTTCTGAAAAAAGCACGTCGACTCTTAATAAGGTGTTGAAGGATATGTATAAAATGACAAGCCAGAGGAGGAGCCAGTTACTGAAGTAAATAAATGCAGTAGTAGGGCAATTGATAGTAAGAGGAAACTGTACAACTTCATGAAAATGAATGATATTATTGCTGTTATTTGAGGTGTTTATTAGGAAATGAGGGCAAGGTATAAAGGATCTGTATCTTGAGCTGATGAGTGGCCTTGTGAAGGGTTTGCCAGCATGAAACATTCCATAAAGTAATATTTTAGATGCTTGTGCTGGTGGTGGTTCTCATTACTGAAATGAGGAAATAAGATAGTGAATGAGTTACTTTATTCAGGGCTTAACATAAGGTAGTTACAATTTTGTACTTTAAGATTCTGAAAGGGAAACTTTCTTGACAGCGTTGGGAAGAGTCACAAGAAAGAAATTGGAGATACATTGGTAAAAAAATCCTAATTTCAAAGAGAAGGATGTAGTGAGTAAATTTTGGTGTTGCAAAAGAAGTGGATCAAGATTTCTAAAACTGAAAATAAGCTGGGAATTAGAGCGAGTGGTCAAAACAGTGAGTTGAACAAATAAAACCCCAGCCTTTTCCCAAATAGATTGAAATCTAGATGAAGTATTAAGTAGGGCAATAGGTAGAGGAACAGGTAATTGTGCTAAATAAGTGTATCTTCTGGCTAGACACATTTGATCCACTGGTACTGAGAATAAAATGAAATCACTAGCAGCACTCAGTAGTTTTTCAGAAATTACAAGCAATGCGGGTGTCATGTTCTCCTGCCGTATTATGCTGAATGTACATGAATAAGCAAATGTACTCCTTTTGAACTTAATACTGCGGGAATGGAATTTTTCCTATTTTTAATATATACTTTTTGAAATCAACTTTATTCTTGCATCTCTAGAACATATTAAAATATTTTTGAATTTTAGCTGTTTTGGATGGACTTGGTATACTAAAGTGAGCACATAGAGTTTGCTTACAGTACGGCCACTAGGTGGTGCTCATACAGAAGGAATTTGTGAGGAAGTGTAAGAGTGTTGTGTCTATTTGTGTGTGTGTGAGAGAGAGAGAGAAAGAGAGAGAGAAAACGAGAGAGATTATCAGGGTTTTTCTACATAAATACAAAATCCATATGTGTATCAGTTTTTTTTAAGTTCAGTACCTCAGTATATTACATATTTTGGAATTTAATAACTCAGTCAAGGATGGGGAACTGTGTCTTTCTGGATTCTTTAGTGTGGCCTTTTGACTGAATCCAGGTTTTATAGAACAAATACTTTCAATAAAGGGTTTTATTCTTGTGAAGTTCGGATTCAATTGTGGAACCACACTTGGGGATCTGGAAGGCCACATGTGGAGGGCCAATGAACTAACTGTACTCAGCTTACTAAAGTAAGCTTTATCCTATTGCTTAGGCTAGAATTATACTGTAAATTTTACTGTATGATAAAGAAAAATTAAAACTGCATAGAAAAAGGAATCTTTATTCTGTGTATATCATACTACAATGTTAATAGTGATTCTTTTTCATGATTTAGTTTGCACATTATTTTTTAATTCATTATTTTAAATAGATTGTCCAGGTTTTTCTAGAATGGGTTTAAATTTTGATTTATTGGAGTTTATCTTTTGTCTCTGCTACATAATATTCGTGGCTATTCTAAAGCAAAGAATAGTTGGTTACCTTACACTTCTCAAATCACATGAAACCAGTTGTGATTTAGAGGTGTACATGGTTGTGTATGCATGTGCTGACCTTTGCCCAATGGATACAGTGATCCTAGATTTTTTTTTTTTTTTTTGAGACAGAGCCTCAAGCTGTCACTCTGGATAGAGTGCCGTGGCATCCACAGCTCACAGCAACCTCCAATTCCTGGGCTAAAGCGAGTCTCTTGCCTCTGTCTCCCAAGTAGCTGGGACTACAGGTGCCTGCCACAATGCCCGGCCATTTTTTGGTTGCACCATCATTGTTGTTTGGTGGGCCCGGGCTGGATTCGAACCCACCAGCTCAGGTGTATGTGGCTGGCGCCTTAGCCCGTTGAGCCACAGGTGCTGAGCCGATCCTAGATTTTTGTAGGTCACATAACAGAACATCTTTCTTAAACCTGAAGTTATTTTTTGGTATGAATGAATTCATACATTGAAAAGTATTCCTTCCCTGTACTCTGGGGAAAAATGGGATATTGTGATCTGTCAACTTTAGGTTGTACCCCCACGCTCTTTGGCTTGCTATGATGAATCTGTGACACTAAAGACTTACTATTGTTTCTATATTAGTACTATTTGCAACTTGAGGTGGGAGATTTGCATTCATCATTTGTATTCAGTATCCTTATCCCCGCTAATCCAAGTTAATAGAGCCAATATCAATTCTTGGGTTCCCACCTTGCCTTTCCTTATGTTTTCATTAGACATGAATCAAGGCGCATTTTTTGCTGGGGGGGGGCAAATCAGTTACTACAGCACTTGTATAAACTACATCAGTCAGTTCTTCATTAAGTCCCTGGTTCATAGTAAAGCTTGCATTTTTTTTTTTCAAGAGATTTTGTATTTTTTCTTTCGAAGGGGATTCTTAAGTATGTCTACCCTTTAATGTTTTCCTCTATTCCACTACCCCCAATTAACTCGAATTGGTGTGTCTAGGGCTACACATTGCTACTACTGCCTGCACAGTCATTTGGAAGGAGCACCAAACTTTCTGCTATAAACTCTGTCACAAAACATCTCACACCCAAGAGTCCCACATGTCTTTCAGTCCTTGTTGGGCATATGTCAATATTGTAGGGATGTTATCACAGAGACGAATTAACATCTTTTTTTGCTGAGCCAGGATTGGAAGTGGACCTTAGTGTTGTGGTTTGACAATGCTGCTTTCCAGGAGGCTGTATCTAGTTGTACTGGTAAACACAATAAGCAATATTTTGTTGGTCCACATCTGAAAATATAACCATAGTTGATGGTTGGGATTTTTGATGTTTTGTTGTTAACATAAAAGTTGAATTAATCATTGGTAAGTTATTAAGTAACATTTCTTAATATTTCTAAAAAATATATTTTAAAATTTCAGATTAATATGAGGGTACACACAATTAGGTTGTAACATTTGCATTGGGTAGGTAAGGTCCCTGTTTCCTATACTATTTTTAAATGACCACATGTTGTAATATATACTAATACAGCATAGTGTTAAGAGGACAGGCTTAGGAGTCTGTGGTTCTCAAATTTGAGGGTGCTTAAAAATCCCTTGGGAAGTTTTTAAAAATAAAAATTCCCATGTTCCCCCTCCCTCTCCTAAAAAATTCTGACAGAGAGGGAGTATACCAATCTGTATTTTTAACTAACATTCCAGGCAATTCTGAGGTTAACTACCATGTTGAGAAACGCAGACATATGTATTAGATGTTAGATAATGTTCATTTAGCAGCCAAACAATATTGTTTTGTGAGCCAGAGTATTATTTAGGTAAAGTAGAATAAAACACATTTCATTGGTTGTAAAATAAAATATTTACTGCTAATTCTTTAGCAGTTTTACAAATATATAGCCTTATAATCTTCATGTTTATAATATGCAAGAGGGATAATACTGATAATTTCTTAACCATTCTTTTTTATCATACAAGTTCCTGAAGCCAAATATTTGTTTTTCTTATTAGTCTGTTTCTGTTTCCAGACTCTGCATTATAAAGCAGTATATTGCATGAAAGGATATGTGTTATATTACAAATTTCCCTCTATCATTAGATCCTCAGAGTTTAATATAGATAGTACCTTTAAAAAACTTAGAACCGGTCTTAAATAATGTGAGATCCTTTTTTGTATGGAAATTCGTATGTGAATGGCCAAGATTGTTTAAATGAAATTATTTTAACAATGAGAAAGAATCCTCTTACATGTTTTATAACAATTCAGTTCATATTTATAATTTATGTAAGCAGTGAAGATGCCATTGGATTTTACTACAGACTGTGATTGAAACTTGGTAATCCAGGGTTTCTCCACCCAGTGCACTAAATCAAGCAGCCCCACTGGGTCTTGGTAGTCCAGTGTTTGTAACATCCTTCTGTACCTGCTAATCGACCTCACTTCCTGGATTTCAGTCCATCTAGTTATCAGCTAACAAAAGAACAGCTTTCGGTTCCTGCAGACGCTGGTGAAAAAATAATCATGAGAAAGAAATCTACCTTATGTCGTCTTTTCTGTCTGCAAAAATAAACTCAGCCATCATACAGCTAACAGGTACAGAGGGAAGATACAAGCTTTTTCATAGGAAGAAATTACCAAGAAAATGAGCATCATTTCTCCAGGTTTTTATTTTCCCTGATCTACAAGTGATGCTGCTGTAATTCTAGCTGCAGTTTTTACTGATCATTCACCACTCAGCAGCTGGTAGAGAAGTAAGACTGCTTGGCAACCACCTGCAGGGCTGCAGAGATGAATTACATTTTCGGAAACAACACACTTCTGTACTCTCGCGGCAGTCGAGGAGGCAATACTAGCTCTAGCCATGGCTCAGTAGGCCCAAAACAGAAACACTGGGCAAAAAAGGGTTCATCAGATGAACTGCAAGCTGAGCCAGAACCTTCACGCTGGCAGCAGATAGTTGCATTTTTCACTCGAAGACATAGCTTTATTGACTGCATCTCGGTAGCCACCAGCTCCACCCAGGTAACATACCACTTGTTGAAATTATTTTCAGTATATTTCTGTTCACATTTGCTTTGTAAAAATGTCTTACTATAGATTTCTTATTATTAAAAAATATCTTATGCACTGAAATATTGGATGTTCAGAAATGCCTGTTTGCAGTCCATTTATGCAGGTCTTTAGCACAAAAGGAGGAACAAAAAATACTTATGCTCTTATGTAATGCCAAAAAAAACAGTCTAAAATTCTGTTGAATGACTTCTCAAAAAATATAAAACCATTGGTACATAAAATGTAAATTAATAATGCTCATGACCTTATTTTCGGACTGTGTTAAATGCTATGGAGTACGATATCTGACCAAAGAAAATACTTGTTTAGTTTTTATATGTTATTAGATAACCTTAGGGAGATTGTCATAGTAAAGAAGCAGAATATAATTTGAAATATTTCCATTTTCTAGTGTTTCGAGAATAGATTGAATTTAATACAGTTGGCTAGTATTGTATATGCTTATATCTTAGTTATATTAAATTACGGCTTATTCAAGGGATTTAATCAGTCTTCCCATTTCTATAAATATGTATTATCTAGGGTTAATTTGAAATCAGTAAACTTGTATAATTATACAGTCGGGGAATGTTTTTTTTACATATTCAAATTATAGTTCAAAGAGATGAGTAAACACTGAAAATCTCCCAAATTAAAAAAAAGAAAAAACTTCAAAAAACTACTGCTTTTTGATGAAATAGTATTGAGTATAGGAGGAAAAATATAAAGTAAAATTAATAATTATTTGGATGAAATGCTTATTGTTTGGTATAAGGATGGATTGGGCTAAATATTTTAAAGTATATTTTTAAACATGTTCAACTTTAATAAAAATAAAAAGATAAGAAATAGTATATTTTAAAAACAGTTGAGAATACGTTTGTCTTTTGACATCAGTGATACTTAAATTGACAAAACATACATATGCATTCCTTGAGGTCTTTAAAAAATAAATTCCTTGAAAACCATCATTTTTAAAAATCATTAGATGTAGCATAATAAATATAAACTGTAGCTATCAAGTGTTTTCTGGTTTTTAATGTATTTCTAACATTCTTCATTGTTTTTGTTGGTGAATAGTCTTAATAGTTTTGATTTTAAAATAATGTCAAATTTATTAACTAAGAAATTCCACTTATTTTTCTTACATGGTTGAAAGAAATGGAATTCCTGACATAGAGTCATTATTTTTATGTAGGCAACGAGATTACTTAAACTCAACACTTACTTAAGGGCAGTGATTGATTTAACTCTTAAATTGAATACTGCCCCAAGAATTTAACTAACACAATTTTGACTACTACAGATACACACACACACATATACATACATAAAAGAGATGCAAAGACTAAAAGTTGGCATTACTACTCATAGTAGATTAATATAAAATGATATTTTCCATTGTCAACAAGATATATTTAAAACATCTACACTACTATATATGTGTGTGTACATATGCTAGATTGCTCTAACTGTAACTCATAGGACATATAAATGAAAAGATAGGAAAGATAGTTCATGTGTTAAACTATTAAAAGCACAGAATTACATTATAGTTACATAGGAGTGGGAGCAGAAAGTTATCATATTGCACCGAAATAGAGTCATGACTTCTATTTGCTATTGATAATAAAAAGTCATTTAAAATTTTACCCCCTCCCACCCGGTTTGCTTCAGATGATTCCTGTGTACTGATAAGTGAGTGAGTTTTTCTTTCTTTTGTACCTCTTCCCTGATCCCCATGTTGTCTTTTTCATTACCTTTATATTTATCTTTGCAAGTACACACAATGTGTCAGAGGTTTTAGCTTCTATTTCTTCTACTCTGGAGTGCCAACAATTTATTTTATGCCTTTTCTAACTGAATTGGATAGTTTATATATTCAGGTCTTCGGTTATAATTCACTGGAGTCCATTTAATTAGATAAAATATAATGGGTCTGAGAAAGAACTTTAGATATAATTGAATCTTAGTTGATGCTAGAATATATTTTTCTATTTCACCTCCTAATTCATGGCTGGCAGAGGGATTTGTTTGTTGCTAGACTAATGAAATTTCATAATTTATCGAGCATATACTATATACCTATGAATATAGTAGTATTAGTGTTTTGTACTGTGATTAATAAATAGCGGAGGTCTCTTATTTTACTGTTGTCAAAAACACTCTTTTCTAAGATTTGAGAGAAAGAGTAAATGAATCTAATTCCTTATGACTAGATCACATGATACTTTTAGAAGATTGGAGAGTTACTATTAAATCAAGCTTCATTAGTATTGAAGATCATTACTCTGGTTTAATTGCCCTCCAAATTTCTACTATTAAAGTAAAAATGTATTTATTTATTTTACAGATTAATTTACATTGTTGGTTGGAGGTATCCATGTTCATAACTAAGATTATGTACCAGATTCTACTGTAATACCTGGAACTTTGTAGGACGTCATTAATGTTTTATGAACAATAAGGAAACCAAGTGGTTATAAACTTTTGCAAGATACACAGCTTCTAGAATAGGACTTGGCACATAGTTGGTATTTAATAAATGTTTATGGAATTAATTAATTTCTGTTTTAGTCACCTGGAATGTTACCTCCTGGGCTTCCAAAATATGGCACCTAATTGACACTTCTTGGTTACCTGTATTTATTGGATCTGCTGTTTTCCCTCAAAAGTATCTTTAGATTTTCATAACAGCCCCTCTATTCTTCACATCCCTCCCCCCCTCCATTCTTCATATTATCCTTGAGACACACAAATCCCCCACGCACCTGATTTCCTTACCTAGTAGTGATAACCATATGATTTGCAAACTGTCTCCAATTTTTATCATTTGCTTGTATCTAAAAAGTTTACATTGAGGGTTTTAGGGGTTTTTGTTTGTTTGTTTTTTCCTAACTTTGATTAAGAGGAGTTTCTTGTGAATTAATTTTACTTTGGTGAAAGTTTTTTTGTTTGGGGCTTCATAGTATTTATATCTTTAATTTTGAACTGATGAATATAATATAAGTGGCCTAGGTATTGTCAAGTCCTCCTGGTTCCTCCTCTCGACCTCCCTCCTGTTTTTTAAGATCACTTAAAACCAATCTGCCCATCCTACTTAGCATACTCAGTCCAGTTCCAATTTAGGACCAATTTTTATATTCACTGGGGTTTTAAAGAACATAATCACTTTGCTTCTAGACTTTTCCTACTTAACTCCTTGAAAAGTTTTATCTACTTGGTGATAATCAGCATTTATTAATGACAGTAGTAATCATACAAACTTTGAATAGCTGTAAATTGTTAGATCAACAACAATTGAATGTGTTTAGCAACTATTCATATATTTTGGACTATTTAAAAATTCCTAAGAATAGGTCATTATAAATATCAAAGGGATCCCCCCAAACAATCAGTATGCCAAATTAAGATGAAAGCAACAAATTTCATTTCTTAGGAGTGACTTGAACAGAAATAAAGACTTCTCAGAGATGAAGTTGAATAATCTACATAGAGGAAAAAACCCTGCCATGAATTGAAATATGGGAAAATAGGGCGGTGCCTGTGGCTCAGTGGATAGGGCGCCAGCCCCATATACCTAGGGTGGCAGGTTCCAACCTGGCCCTGTCTAAACTGCAACAACAACAAAAAAGCTGGGCATTGTGGCGGGTGCCTGTAGTCTCAGCTACTGGGGAGGCTTAGGCAAAAGAATCACCTAAGCCCAGGAACTGGAGCTTGCTGTGAGCTATGATGCCACAGTACTCTACTAAGGGTGTTAAAGTGAGATTCTGTCTCTCAAAAAAAAAGAAAGAAAGAAAGAAATATGAGAAAATACTATTCATATACCCATGTGGAAAAATATAAGGTTAATTTGTATAAAAAGAATGTTATTTGTCCTAAGCAGGTACTTTATGAACTATAGAGGATTTAATTTTTAGAGCTATGCATTGTATATATTATAAAAAGGGGAGGGGGGTAAAAAGTATCAACATGGTTGAATTCTATTAAATGATTTAATATATGTAACATACTTAGAACAATGCCTGGCATATAGTAAGTGCTACATTAAAGTTAGGTGCAGCATTATTATTTTATTTTTATATTAGAATAGTAGTAGTGGGGATAGGGGCGGATGGGTGGAGGTGGGGTAATTGGTGGGACCACACCTACAGTGCATCTTAGAAAGGTACAGGTGAAACTTACTGAATGCAGAATATAAAGGTCTTAACACAATAACTAAGAAAATGCCATGAAGGCTATGTTAACCAGTTTGATGAAAATCAAATTGTATATAAAACCAGCATATGGTACCCCATGATTGCATTAACAACTATGTACACAACTATGATTTAATTAAAAAAATTAAAAAATGAAAGAATATTTGTATATGGGCAAATTCAATAATAGAAGATTAGAAATTACAGCACCTAGGGTAGTGCAGCATTCTAATATTCAGCAGATAATAACTGAGTAAGTTAATTATAAGTGCAAGCCATCCACTTTTAAAGTTCTTTTTTAAAGAACCATAAGGGAGGGGTACCCAAAGAGCCCCTTGAGTTCTTGGTGAGACCACCAATTTTCTGACCTTCCCTCCCCTACATCCTTCATTCAAGTTGCTAAAAACTAGTCACAGTACACAATTAGATTTAACTGATTATCTATTCAATTCTTACCAAGCTCCCCCAAGCATACAGGGACTAACCTTAGATTCTACATCCATTTAAAATGCTTCATTCACCACAAAATGTCTAAACCTTCCAAATCTATTTCTTTCACTCTATTTCCTTATCCCTTTGTGACTCTAATGTATTCCCAATCTGTCTTAAACTCCCACATATTTCTACCCACTCAAACCTGTTCACTAAGCCCTTTGGAGCTTCCAACTTGTCATTAGTATCTTCTATACCTGCCATTTCTTCTGTGATGGTTCATCTCCCCTTGTTTTCTCTCATATAAGCTTGGCATTGCCCTGAGAATACTATTTTTTTTTTTTGTTTTGTTTTTACAGGACCAATAGGTTGAGTTAATGTCTTTTTTGCTTATCATTGATATTTTATGGGTAATTGTACCTAGTATTTTCTACTTCCCCTCCTTTTCTAGTCATCTGAATCTCTCCCATACACTCTTACTCACTGATGGTTTAAACCCCTGATTAACTATCTTTTTCCCACCCACTATTCCTGTAGCCGTTCTTAGTGATTTTTAAGAACCCTGAATGATCCATCCCAAATCTTGACTTCTCAATTCTCTGATATCTTTAACTCTAGGAATCTTTTTTTTTTTTTTTCACTTAAGTGAAAAGCTTAAATGATTATATTCAAGACTTTCTCATTACCATCAACTGTACCGCTTTTAAGTAATCTCTGCTGCAAGCATCTTAAACTATTTGACTAGCAAGCACTTCTTTTCTTTTAGCTCACTTCCCCCACTACAATGATTTTTTTTTTTTAACTCTTCAAGACCTCTAACTCACCTTTATACTGTCTGTTGACCCTTTTGTGTGTTCTTACTTCACTTCATGCCTTGCTCATTCCTTGGTCCATGACTATAAACACTACCTTTCATAATCTCAACTTTCTTGCCCTTCTAGGTAAGATCCAACCTTGCTTTATTGTGACTCTGCCTCCTCCACACCAACTCCCAAACTACACGTTAAGCTTTCAGTACTTATTTCCTGTCTGTCATTCTCAATTGATAATCTTGGTGTGTATTCTCACGTGTTAAAATAAGTGAACTAGGTTCCTAAAGCTCACCCCCACTTCAGTAATAGATCCTAGTCCCTTTAACTTAATAAGACTTCTGAAATTCTCTCCTCCTCTTTTTACTCTGTCATTAGTATTTCCCTTTATACTGAATAACGGCCATCAGCATACACACCTATGGTAATATTTCTCAATAAAACAAACACCAGCAAAAACCCTTCTTTGTGTGAAGTACAGATTATCATCAGATCCAGTGGTCAATTCTCAGTCTTCATTTTACTTGGCTCACAACACCTTTTAACACAATTGATCACTTCCTCTTTTGAATTCTTCTCTCTTCTTTGACTCCTAGACACTGCTCTTCTAATATTCTACGAACCTCAGTTTCCTTTACAGTATCCTTCTTTATAAATGTTAGAGTGCCTCAGGGCTCAGTCTTTGAACTTCATTCTTTTTATGTTCACATTTCACAGGTGATCCTCTCGAGTCCTATGCCTTTAAATATCAATATTTCTACCCTTAGCTTAGAATTAATCCCTGTACACTAGACTTGTACATCTAGTTTCCTACTTAGTATCTCCACTCGAGTTAAGCATCTTAAAGTTAACATTAAACAAAATTTCTAATTTTATTGTTCTCATTTTCTTCATTCAGTGAGATTCACTGAGATGCTAAAGACAAAAACCCTTAGAATCGTCTTCTATTCCTTTTTTTTTTTCTATATCCAGTCTTAATAGCAAATCCTATTGACTTTTATGTTCATCCTCTAAGGTAGCACACCTTTACTCCAAACATTACTCTTGTCTTATTTTTGTTTTTGTTCATAGGATGTAGTGTCACCTGATTCTTCTTTTATGATAAATTTTCTGTTCACTAGTCTATCAGCTTCATGTGGGTATGGTTTTTGTTATGTTTATTGCTGTATCACCACTTTCCATAACAGTGGGTATCACATAATAGATAACCAAGAAATATTTAATGAATAAATGGAGAAGCAAGGACAGACCAACTTGTACAAAGGAAGGCCAAAGCAGGTGCATTTATCTGTCTTCTCTCTTAGACTTTCTGTCAAGCGTGCATCACATGCTTTATCAAGACTTGTATGTAAGATTCTCCAGCTCATCAGGTAGAAAGATAACCTTTTTTTAACCCCTC
Organism: Perodicticus potto; assembly: GCA_963574655.1. Lineage (NCBI taxonomy): Eukaryota > Metazoa > Chordata > Mammalia > Primates > Lorisidae > Perodicticus > Perodicticus potto. The sequence goes on from CAUYRH010179441.1 coordinate 24,562, forward strand.
TGTGAAGAAGTACACACAAGGATATGAGCCTGGGAAAGAAGAGAAACCATTTGATTTCCTTATAACTAGGATAACTATAGTGTAACACATAGGCCAGGGTATGGTTTGAGGTTTTAATGGGAAGAGGAATTATTAGTAATTAAAGTGAGACAACAGGTATGTATACAGACTTCAAGCAGAAGCATATGTTCACCCTATTTTTAAACATTTATCTTTTGACTATTCCCACCATTCAAATAACTGAAAAACAGTTATTTGTTAACAGGTACTAATCTGTTTCAGTAACAGGTCTGAATATTCACACGAAGACATTTCCATCTTCAACCATCTTGGACTGACCGAACTTTGTTATCTGTACATATTTCATGCATTTCGTATCATGGCTAGTGATAATTGTGTCTTGAAGTGATAATCAATAAATAATTAAATAATAAATTCATTTCTATGGAATAAATTGTTTTTATTCAGTAGGGCACTGCCTTTGTATTAAATTACAAATATGTGTAGGGTAGGTAGAAAATCTTCTTAGACTACTTTGAAAATGCTGCTTCTGGATTGATAGTAGGTTGTTGTCTAGGGGCATGGGTAGAAATAGTCTCCTTTGGTATTGACTAACCAGACTTTTGACAAAGGCTTTCTTTGGTAATTTCTCAAAAGGCCGCTGAATTTATAAGATTAACACCATGATTCATATTTGGAAATTACTCTTTTCATATGAAAAAATATTGTGGAATATATTTTCTATCTCCATTTTTCTGGAAATTGTTTACAGAGCACCTATATGTATTTACTCAAAAATATATTTTGTCTGTCAACACAGGGCCTCACTTGCCCTGTCATCCAGGCTAGAGTGCAGTGGAGTGATCATAGCTATCTGTAATCTCAAATTCCTGGGCTCAATCAATCATCCTACCTCAGCCTCCCAAAGTGCTGGGATTATAGGCAGAAGTTACTGCACTTAGCCTTCAAAACTATGTTTAAATAATGTTTAAAAACCAGTCATTCATACAATTAAACACTTTTAAAAAGCATAAGGATGAAGATTAAACAAAATGTAATTGTTTACAATGGTTATATAAGCTTTTAAAAATAAAAAATTGACCATATAATCCAGCCGTTGCACTCCTTGGTATTTACCCAAATGAATTGAAAACTTATGTTGACACCAAACCTGCACATAGATGTTTATAGCAGCTTTGTTCATAATTGCCAAAAGCAACCAAAATGTTTTTTAATTGGTAAATAGATAAAGTGCATCCTGCTTGGCTTTAGACAATGGAATATTATTCACCACTAAAAAGAAATGAGCTATTAAGACCTGAAAAAACTGAAGGAACCTTAAATGCATATCCCTTCTAGGTAAAAGAAGCCAACTGAAAAGGGTATGCACTCTTTCCTTTCAACTGTACATATATATGTATGTGACTTTCTGGAAAGGGCAAAACATTGGAAACAATAAAAGGAGGGGAAAGGAGGAGGCTAGAGGATTTTTAGGACAATGAAACTGTTCTGTATGGTACTACTGTGATTAGAAAATGTCATTAAACACTTGTCAAAACCCAGACTTACCAACCCCAAGAGTGAACCTTAATAAAAACAATGGACTTTAAGGCTCATCGATTGTAACAAATGTACCCCTCCAATCCAGGGGTATTGATAGACTGTGTGTATGGGCGGAAAGTGTATGTAAACTTGTTGTATTTTCCACTCAGTTTTTCTATGAGTGAATCTAAGACTGCTCTAAAAAATAAAATCTATTAAAAATTCAAAATTGGTATCTTGATGTAGGTTAATCAATTGGCTTACTTTGAAGAACTAAATAAGTGAAATTTGTTACATAAATTTGTTATAGATTGGAAATGTGTTATATTCATCTTTGTAGCTTTTACATAGTATCTTGATTGTTAGATATCTGACTCTTCTGTCAAATACAAATAGACAAAGGAAAGAAATTTCACAGAATGTGATTTATATATTTTTAATATAGCCAAACATGTTTTTTCAAATTAACCTTTAAAATAATATGTTAATAACAGTGCTGAGAAATACCCATAGGTCAGTACTTTACTCCCTGTACTCAGGGGAGTCAGGGCAGAAGTCAGCCTAGGTAACATTTTTGCCCATTGCTTTGTTTCTTATTTTTCTTTATTTTAATTTCAGGTTAATGTGAGGGTACTAGCAACTAGGTTGTAATATTTGCATTTGTTAGGTAGAGTCCCTCTGGTAGTTGTGCACCCAGGAGGTGTGCCATATACCCTTACATTGTGCCCATTAAGTGGAAGCACACCAATCCCCCATCTTTCTTCCCTTTCTCCCCTTCCTCCTAATCCTCCCCCAACTTGAATTGAGTTTTTCTCTTACATGGGTATTAGATTGTCTACTGGTTCATGTTAGTATTGAATACGTTGGATACATGCTTTTCCATTCCTGTGATACTTTATTAAGAACAATGTGCTTTGACTCCATTCAGGTTAATATAAAAGATGTAAAGCCTTCATCTTTTTATGGCTGAATAGTATTCCATGGTATACATGTACCACAGTTTGTTAATTTATTCCTGGGTTGTTGGACATTTAGGTTGTTTACACATCTTGGCAATTGTGATTTGAGCTGTGATAAACAAGCTAGTGCAAATGTCTTTGTGATAAAATGATGGTTTTCTTCTTTGTAGATGCCTAGTAATGGAGTTGAGGAATAAAAATGTGTTTTCATTTATTCCCCTTTTTCTTCTTAACAAGTTATCAATAATACTGTCTGGAGAGAAACATATGTATCCGAAAATAACTTGAAGATGTTGATATCTTTTAACAATTGTCTTCTTCTTCTTCTTCTTCTTTTTTTTTTTTTTTTTGAGACAGAGCCTCAAGCTGTCACCCTGGACAGAGTGCCATGGCATCACAGCTCATAGCAACCTCCAACTCCTGGGCTCAAGCAAGTCTCCTGCCTCAGCCTCCCAAGTAGCTGGGACTATAGGCGCCCACCACAATGCCCAGCCATTTTTTGATTGCAGCCACCATTGTTGTTTGGCGGGTTCGGGCTAGGATTTGAACCTGCCACCTCAGGTGTGCGTGGCTGGCACCTTAGCCCATTGAGCCACAGGCGCCGAGCCAACAATTGTCTTCTTGGTTATAGAGATCTTTAGGCAGTAGTATTAAAAAAGATTGATCAGCTCCTTCTTTGGTTTCTTTTTCCTCTCTAAAAGCCTTGTAGACTAAAATACTCTTATATACAAAATAATACTTAACATATACTGAAGTATATATGTTTTACATGTAATAATTATTTCATCTTTGCAACAATCCTGTAAGATTCTGCTTTTATCTCAGTTTTGCTTATGAGAAAACAGAGACAGAAACGTCATTTAACTTGATTAATTTACTTGAGAATGTGATGATTGAACTGAAGCAAAGCCGGTGCTCTTTATATACTGTGGTAAGATCTCATTGTTACAACTGTTTTATTTGTCTCACTATCAAGTTATTTAGCTAGCTATTTTTCTGTTGGCATACATGTATGTTACAAAGCCCTTGATAGTGATTTAGAATAAAGTTTCCCACACGATTATTGCTGGGTTGTGACATTTCCTCCTTTTAAGAAATTTCTTCAATTTTTTGAATTTATTCTTTTTTTATAATGAGCACATAGTGATTTTTAAAGTAGTCAATTATGTGATAACTTTGGGGAAAAATTAATGATATGGTATTTTATTTGTATACTGAACAATATACTGATATACCTAATTTATACAAAACTTGTAATCTGGGCTTTCTTGTCCTGACTCTGTTCCAAGGCGCTCTGTTAAAGTATGTGCTATGGCTATTACTGGAACTTAAACATGGATTTATTTTTTTTATTTTATTGTTAGTAATTGAGATATAACTTAGATACAGTTGTAATACTACCCACAAATGTTAACTATTACAACTTGATGAATATTTATATATGTATTTATCTCAAACATAAAGTTTCTTACTGTGCACATAATCTGCATATTTTCTTCTTTACCTGGAGAAACAACAGAGTTATCCTGGTGTGACCTTTATGGGGTGAAGACAGGAGTAAAGAGATGCCAAAATTGAAGGACAGTTTACGGTCCATAGTCATACAGGGAGTTGATGGGAGTTTAATGGTCACCAGAGCATTAGGATTGGGACATTGTGTAGGAATTAACAGGAGAAAATGTGGTACTTAAATATTTCAGAACCACAAAGTAATTGCCTTTGTGCTTTGCCTCTGAAAATCAATGAGATTATTCCCCTTTTCCTAAGCTAGCTGACTTATAAATAGTGTCCTATGAGATTACATGTAGCTGTTGATTTTAATGACATGCATATTGGTGACTCTACATGGTGGAGATTGTGATTTATCAATCAGGACTCAATTAGAGAAGCAGAACCACTAGAAGTTGCATATACATACATATTAAAGAATTTGGGTTTGTTATAAAGATTTGATGCTACACAACTGTTAGAGCTGATGAAGCAATTTCTTTTAGACTTTTGTTTTCCTGTCTTAACCCTGGAGCTTGAAGTCTACAAGGCAGGCAGTTGCAAGAAAAGATGGATGTGAAGTAGGGGTGAAGGAGAGCAAGCATGAACTAGAGTTCATGAAGATGGATTGAAATGTGTGTCAGTTCTTATTGTCACTGATTTAGGTAATATGGGGTTCCTATAGAAGCTGGGGTTCTTTGTCAAGGAACTAAACATAACATACCTGGCTCAGGAGTTGGAGAAGCTGGTGGATGATACAGAAGAAGACACAGTATTTGCAGGCTCTCCTGCTGTCTCATATCAACAAGGTGAGTCAGGCAGGGCACAGTGACTCATGCCTGTGCTAGTAATCCTAGCACTATTGGGAAGCTGAGGTGGGAGGACTGCTTGAGCTCAGAAGTATGAGACCAGCCTGAGGAAGAGTGAAACCCCGTCTCTACAACAACAACAAAAAAATTAGCTCGGCATTATAGTGAGTACCTATAGACCCAGCTGAGGGACTGGGAGGCGAAGGCAGAAGGATTCCTTGAGACCTGAGGTTGCTGTGAGTTAGGTTGATCTATAGCATTCTAGCCTGGGCAACAGAGTGAGACTTTTTCTTTAAAAACAAAAACAAAAACAACACAAAACAAAACAACCCCCCCAATAAAAAACATTTAAGGTGAGTCAGCCAATGAACAATAATAGGGTTGCACTACACAATGGCTGCTCTTCTCTTAGGTCACATCAGTCTCCCACGAGAGTCTCCCTGTGGCCTGCCTTCATGGGAAATATATAGATCTGGGAATTCTTAGAAATGTAGTTGGGCTTAGCTGATACAAATTGGTGTATCATGATACAAATTGGTGTTTATGGCAGGCAGAGAGATTTCACTTAAAGAGTTAATCTTTTTAAATCACCTACCTAAGACATTTATTCAGCAATCCTCCTTTCTGTTTTTCAAATAAATGCTATACCTACAGCTGTATTTTCATTGAATAATTATTTTGAGTTGCTAGATTTTGAGCTGCCCTGGGAAGTGTCTGTGTGGTGTAAGAAATTACCATATGAATGAGGTCCTGATTGTACTGCTCTTCCATATCAGTTAACAGAGTGTGTACAAAATGTAGACCCCATGCTTGACTTTCTAATATCTGAAAGGTGTAAAAATACTAACATATAATCTTTGAAATGTGAGGAAATTGTGACTAGGTAATATGATGTAAAGAATGAAAAGTAAAGAATGATGGATGATAGTTCTGATTTTTTTTTTCTCCTTGATAACATCAGGTTTCAGGGAAAAGGAGACATGGGTAGTCTGTTTAGTTCACATTTCTTTTCATTAAAATAATGTTTGAGAATCACCCATTGAAGATGAAAAATGTCTACTCTCACAAATAACTCAGCCTATAAAGGAAATAAAATGCTAACATTTCTTGCATAGTTTCTTTTCAATAATTTTTGTCTTTTATCCAACAGATAACAGGACAGTATCACCTCATATCCCTCCAGCTGATTCCCCACATAGCCTTCCTGATTTCTCTGTTTGTGTTAATTTGATTCCAAAGGAACCTCATCTGTTCTGAATAATTTCAACCTTTACTTATGAAAGATTTTGGTAGGGCATGTTTGCTTTTCTATATGAGAACATGACTACTGATGGCCTGAAAAGTCCAAAAGTGATTGGTTTATGAAATGCCTATTCCAGACAGCAGTTCTCTGTCACAATGGTGAAATCAGCCAGCTGTCTTAAATGACATTTAAAAAGCCAAGATTAATTTTAAAGAGTAACAATGTATAATTAATTAAAATTTCAGCAAAGGATTTCAGATTCCTAAAACTAGAATCTTACTTTTGTGAAGAAGTGCCAAGTTGTCACCTAAAAATAAACCATTAGTCCAGAATACACACCCCCTTTTGCTGAGTACTTTGGGAGTTCTGTTAACCCATTCCAGACACCAGATTTTTACTTTATTTGTATAAACATCCCAGCTTATTCCACAAAGAATTTTAGGCAGTTCATAGAAATCCAGTCACACCAAAAGATATAATAAATAACCAAAGAAATGAGGAATATAAAAATAGCATAGCAAAATAATGAAGGGAAGGATAAAGTTAGCATAGAGAAATGCTCATACAGAATTCTTTACTGAGATTATTATGGAAAAAAGTCAACATGACCTCTTATACCTTCAAATGGGTCTGTAAGGAAGAAAATCAGTTTGCAGCAGTGCCCCAGAAATGTGGAAGAGTAACGTGGAATGTCCAATGTATAGAGACATGTGAGCGTAATGTGTATGACAGCTTGTTGGCATATCCAGGAATTGTTTAGTCTTGTTGGGAGTCAGAAAATAATATCCCAAAATGAAGGCCACAGAAGCAGTCTCGGAAACTAAAGTTTTTCTCCGAACCTCTCTTGCCCTCCTGCTTCTCACTCCTTTTCACCCCCAAGGCTAGCCGTAGATATTAGAATCTCTCTTCCCCAAAGTGGGCCATAGAAATGAGAAGTCCCTCCCCCCAAAGCCAGCCATGAAACCTAAAAATATTACTCTAACCTTCCCCTTTGATGTTCTGTATAAAAACTGGTCATAAAATTATCTGACTTACTTTGACTGTAGGTCATAAAACTCCCATTCCAGAGAGGATCCTCCCCATACACAGAAAGAAGGAATGCATACTCAGAGAAGATAAGAAGAATCTAATCAGAAAAGGTCTTGATGGGTGTCCCTACTCACTGTATTAGCATTAGATCATACTCTTTTTGTATCATATTTTTCCATGACTGTCTATAAAATGGACAATTACCCTTGTATCTTTGGGTCATCATTCTGAGGGCTCTGGTGTATACAAGTAATATAAATGTGTATTCTTTTTCTTTAATTCATCTACCTTTGTGGTTTGTTTTTCAGTGAAATTTCAGAGGGCAAAGGTGAAATTTTCCCTTTATCCTTACAGCCTCTTACCCCATAACTATCTATGTGCACAGATGGGTGGGGCACAAATATGTTTTAGAACTCTGTTTGGTTTTTGGGTTTCATCCTTGCTTAGCCACTTCAGGATACTCAGTGAGGTAAGGGGCCACTGTGTTCAAATCAGTGCTCTATACATGGTTAACTCTCTGAGATGTGTACAGAATGGTAGGTTGACTAGAAATAGGTGGAACACTGAATTAAAAGTGGGATTATAGTTATATTTTTGTTTGAAATTCTCATTTTTGATTTTTTAACAGAATGTGTTTTATGTTTGATCCAGATTAATGGATTTTTGCTGACTGAAGGGGGGTAAAGAGTGTAAATGAATGAAAAATTAGTCAACTTTCTCACCTTGTCAAGGAAAATTGATTGTTAATTCAAGAGACTATATACAAGGCATAATTTTCCCTCCAGGTGGCCACATAATCCATTCATAAAGTTCCCATCCAGGAAGAAATATGCTATCTTTTGAGGGTTGGCATGGCCAGGTATAAAGAAGTTTCTTCCTTCCCTCTGAGGACACATTCCATGCTGTACATGGTACTTTCCATGAGTTTTACAAGATATTTTTACTTATATTTCATTGACCCAACCTTAGTTATGTGTCCACATCTAATTACAAGAAAGGCTGAGAAGTATAGCCTTTCTTCCAAGTAGCTACATGTCTTGTTGAAAGTTGGAGATATTTTTATTAAAGAAAAAGAAATTAATGAGTATGTGAGAACTACTCTTGACCTAGAAAAGGTAAATTCATAAGTTTGGTTTTGGTTTTGAAATGACAATTAGATCTTAAGGTGATAGAGGAAGAGATGATTGGGTATTCAATTAGGAAAAATATAAGAATGGAGATATGAGAGTCATCATATGTAGGTCTTATTTGAAACCATGAGATTGAGTGAAATCAATTAGAGAATTATTTCATAGACAGTGGAAAAGAACAGCCAAGATTGCCGAGATATGGGACACTCTAATCATTAGAAGTTGAGACGAGAACAATCTATAGTTTGAGAATAAAGATTAATAAGTGGAGAGTACAAGGAAAACTGTGGGAGGCAGCGTCATAGAAAGTGAATGAACAAAATATTCCAAGAAGGAGAAAATGGTGAGTAGTGTCAGGTGCTGCCAAGAAGTGATGAGTGGTGAAAACAGAGAATTTGCCATTGGACTTATCAAGATGGAGGTCACCAGCGATTTTAATGAAAAAAAGGGATAACAGCATGATTATGGTGAATTCAGAAAAGATGTGGAAGAAGAAATTGCGAGCATAGAAAGCTCCTTTTAGAACATTTTCTATAAATGGGAAAAAATGGGGTTATTAAAGGAAGATATCCTTAAGGTGGGAGATAATTCCCCACACCTGTATTATGACTGGAATGTTATAGAGGCATGGAGAAACTTGAGGAGGTAGGAAAAGGACTGATAGACTGATAATTGTGCAAGCTATCTCCTTGAAAAAGTAACAGTGTTTGGCTCATTGCGTTAGTGGAGGGGTCATTCGTACAGAAGGGAAGGGAAGGAGAAGAGAAAATTTGTCAACTGTAGTGTAAGTAAAACATGCAAACTTGAAATTAAATGCAATGATGGGAATCTGGAGACAGTTTCTTTTTGATTGCTTTTATGTGTCCAGTAAGATTAGAAACAAGATCATCTTCTGAGAAGGAATTGAAGAGAAGAGTTAGAGATTTGAGAATAGTGAAGAATATGTGAACTAGTTGTCTTGAAGAGAAGAAGAGCAATTTTACAACAAATACATGGAGGATTGCTGGCAGACATCAGCAAAGATGGGATTTATGCTGTCGATCCTGAATGATTTTCTCCAGCAATGCTCAGTTTATTGGGAATTGGTGTGAAATTAGAGTAAAGTTGTTTTTAGCCAGATTTAGGATTTTTCCAGGTAAATAAAATAGAAGAAAAGGGATAAAGTGATGAAAGAATTTTATAAAGAGGAAGATATAGTGATGTTTTATGAAGTCTAAACTGAGTAGCAGGGAAAAGAGAAGATGAGGGCAGTTATGGGCAGTAAATAACAGGATGGAGAACATAAGAAAGGCCTCTTTAATATATGTTTTCATCCCCAGAATCACAGGTGTATTATGTAGCACAAGAGACTTGGCAGATATGATTATAGTTACAGACCTTGAGATGAAGAGATTTTCCTGAATAATCTGGGTGGGTCCAACCTAATCTCATGAGCCTTTAAAAGTGGAGAATATTCTCTGGCTAAAAGCAGAGAAGACATGAGATAAAAGGGAGGTCAGGGAGATTTGAGGCATGAAAGGACTGACCTGCGGTTGCCTATAGGTTCTGCTTTCAAGATGGAGAAAACAGGCCAGAAGCCAATCAATGTGGTTTCCAGAAGCTGAAAGCAACCCCTGCTGACACTAGTAAGGAAATGGGGGACTTAAGTCTTAGAATTTCATGGAACTGAATTCTGCCAGCAGCTTGAATAGACTTAGAAGTCAAATCCTCCCCACGGCCTCCAGGAAGGAAAGCAACTTGCTACGGGTCCAGTGATACTCTAAGCAGAGTACTAGTTGAGCCAGTTCATACCTGGATTTCTGTCCTAGAGAAACTCTAAGATAGTAACCAATTGTTATTTTAATCCATTAGGTCTGACTAATTTGTTATAGCATCAACACAAACCTAAGAAAGATATGTCAAATAATTTTAGGTACCACTGGGGATAAAGATGGATATGAGGGTAATAAAATCAGTAAACTGGAAAGATGGGTATTAGAAATAGAAATTTTGCTGGTGGTGCACTTACTGATAGAGATTGTTATCTGATAGGTAGCAGAATATTTGAGGGCTGGAAGTGAGGAGTTGGGTAGAAAAAATCATATAGGGATGATAAGAAGCAGAGTAAGATAGTACTGTAGGTGTAAAATTTTTCAAAAACTGAGGGTTACAGATGAGTGATCACTGTGGTAGCACAACAAGGAAGATTAGTAGTAGGGTGTGTGTTTGTGTGTGTGTGTGTGTGTGTGTGTGTTGGGGGGAGGGTACAGGATTGATGGAATGCCCTGAAAGGAAGTTGAAAATTCTAAGGAAAAATAAAATGCCAGTTATTGAAAAGAAAATGAAGAAAAAGTAGGACACTTCTGGGTGGCATCGTATGGGAAAGTAGGAGTAAAGAAAATAGTCATGATTTTGGGGCTGAGGGAAAATTAATTTTTCATAGACAGCAGGGTTTCAGTTATGGCAGTGAGGGAGATTTAGAGAAGAGGTTAAGAATACAATGTAGCCCAGTGGCAGAGTTTGAGAAACATGAAAAGGCAAGAATTGGGTGGTTTAGAGATCACACAGACCTGCTTGTGAATAAAGGATGACTTGTGTGGTTTCCACTTCTTGTAGTAACTGAAACAAATAAGGGATGAAGGCTTGATGAGGTACCAGCCTGAGAGTCCTTTCGAAAAAGATGGGCAATTATTCTAAAGATACTTTTCCTCTTAAACTTAGTCTCTTAGGCGGGGAACTCTTGTATACTGTAGGAATGTAAATTAGCACATCTGCTATGGAAAACACTAAGGCAGTTCCACAAAAAGTTAAAGCTTGAGCTTCCATATGGCTTACCAACCTCAGTTATCTAAAAGAAATGAAATCAATATTTTGAAGAAATATCTCCACTCCCATGTTTCTTGATGCTCTATTCACAGTAGTCCAGATATAGAATCAACCTGTATCTATTAATGGGCATAGAAAGTGTTTAATATACACATAGACACACACACACACAGGAATATTATTCAGCCTTAAAAAAGAAGGAAATCCTGTCATTTGTGACAACATAGATAAACATGAAGAACATTATAAACCAGACACAGAAGGACAATTGCTACATGACCTCACTTATATATGGATTTTAAAAAGTTGAACTTACAGAAACACAAAATGGTTACCGCGATATGAGTAGAGGGTTGGTGGGAAAGATATTGGGCAAGGGACACAAAGTTTCAGTTGGAAACTATGAATAGGTTCTGGAGCTATATTGTACAGCATGGTGGCCACAACTATCATCATATATTTATTTGGTTATAGCGAACTATGATCATGCCATTGCACTCCAGTCAGTGACAGGTCAAGACCCTGTCTCTAAAAAACAAAGAAATATGTATTGTACACTTGAAGTTTTCTTAAAAAGTAAAAAAGTTTTCTTCAATGCTCTCACCACAAAATGTATAAGTATGGGGGCTGAAATGTTACTTAGCTTGATTTAATCATTTCACAATATATTAAAACATCACATTGTACACCAAAAATGTATACAATTTTTATTTGTCCATTGTACCATTATATATGTCCGTTATAAAGCTGGGGAAAGAAAGAAATGGTCTTTTAGGCATTCTAGTGCTGAGTAGGGCAGCCATGTAGCCTGGGATGACTTTGCTTCCATCATGGCTTACGTAACTTTGGAGGCCCTATTTAGAGAGGGCAGCAGGCAGTTATGCTGTTGCTTTAAGAAACCTTGGGAAGTCACTGCTTCAGGTACACTAACTAACCTGAGCTGGGTAGGGGAAATTAGACTCACATGTGCTCCCTTGGCTTTTTGACTAATCAAAAATGAAAATATTACCTTGTAATTGTGTACACAATGGTAAAATTATATTGTACAATTTACATATCTATTTTCAGAAACTCCTATGTGTTTTAAATGCAAAGTGTCTGTACTATCATGTATAGCCAGTTTTCTCAACATTGATACTTTCATTTTTTATTGACTTTCTGAAGAAGCAAGTTAAAATAGATTAATCACCCATGCTTTCTGTCCTAAGGAGAAAGTCTTATTTTTAATTTAAGAAAAGCTATTTTCTAAATATGATTTCCCCTTAGTAGTAAAGAAGCTCAGTAGGGAAGACTATAACTTACTGTTAGTACATGTTAATTCTCTAAATAGAGGATGCTTAAAAGTTTGTAAGAGCTTATTATTTGATTTGTATCTTCTAGAGACTATGTATCTCCTGGAATGTCAGAGTCTGTGTTACAATGGTGATGAATAACTGCAGAAGTGTAGTTGGGGAAGAAAGAAGAGATAAAATTCATATTCATCAGCAAATCCTTAGTCTGAAATCATCCTATTGATTACTTTAAAAAGTGCTAAATAGCAATATAACAGGTATATAATTTAAATAGTACATATTTTATATGATGACAGTAGGATGATGTGGTTTTAAAGGTACATGATTTGGACAGGAATGAAGTAATAGAAAATCTAATCTCCTATTAGATCTCAGCAGGATATGCTCTTTCTAAATAAACCTATATTACTCTTAAGGAATATTCAGAAAAATATACTTTTTGAGAAAAACTGAGCTGATTTGTTTGGAATTAGACGAGACTATAAAATATGACCCATTATCTGGCCATGACACATCAAAGTGGCCACATCATGAGAGTCTTAGATACTGATGTGTCGTTCTGCAGGAATATAGAGTCTCACTGATAAAGTAGAAAAGCTGAGTGCTTTAAGCTACCTTCCAGAAACTATGATTTGACCATCGTACATCTGGTGAGAAATATACTTCTCACTTCGTTGTTGCACTAGGATGAAGTAATGTCATTTGCTGCCCCAGGAATAACCTCATGCCATTACTTTACTTCTTAAGTGATGTACCTAGCTTACTACTATTGCTCACATTTCATTTGGAACCATAAGTTCAGTCCCATTAATAATAAATTCTTATTAACCTTTTCTAAAGGACAAGGGTGAAACTCTCCTGACAGATGGATTGATTTCCATACTTGAATATCTTTCCATTGATCAACTTCTTCAGAGAGCCTTTCAAGTAAAGACCAAGTGTTTTGATTCTACTTCATTTTGTTTCAACATTTAACCTCCAACATTCTTTCAGTTCTATTAGGATTAAATATGTTACCCAATGCAGATGTTTTGAAATTCATAAACTCATAGACAGATGTTTTTCAAGAACAGCATCCAAAGGATACTTTAATGTGTTAAACTTTCGAAAAACAAAAAAAAGGATTTATTTGTGCTTTAGGAGAAAAGAAATTTTGAGAGAGTGAAATATATGGAGAGAGCATCTTTGATTTAATTAGGATTTTTCATGCCTTGGGTCTTTCTCTTCTAAAGTATAAATAAAGTTTCTGGTCTATATAGCTTATTCCTTATCTTTTTACTTCTTTAGAGGTTGAGCAGCTCAAACATGATAGGCTGGAGCTAAATCAGTACAAGCATCAACCTTGCCTACATTGTGCTTTTTGGCCTATCTTTGAGTAACTGGTTATCTGACCATGAATGATTTCTAAGCCTCTTGGAGGATAGAATCAAATGTACACTAAGTAGACTCTGGGTGAGCTGGAACATCCTGTTTCAACTGGTGATGTGGTAAATTGTTTTTCTGCTTCAATTCAGCCAAGAGTTTTCTGGAGCTGATAATGGGACTGTAAGGATGCCAGATTTTCTGTGCCGCCCTTATCATATTTTCTCAGAAAAAGTGCACACTGGCACTTAGTTCTTATTAATTGCCCAATTACAAGCCTACAGTCAAGACAATCTGTACATCTATTTACGTGGTGCCCATTATGCTTTCAAGCAGCTCAGACAAGTAAAGAGGCTAAAATTTGGAAGTTATTTAATAAGACATAAATTCAACCTATTTCTACTTCCAAGTAATAGTCGGAGAATTAGTGAGCACCTTTAGAGTCATTCTTTTCTAAAATAAAACTTGGATATAATCTGCTTATATTTAAAAACAACTGGAATGAGCCTTACTGAACATGACTAAGTAACACTGTAGGGGTTCCATGGAAGTATTGGCTTTCATAGACAAGGGTCTTAAAATTATTTACCAATTTGCTAGGAATCACTCAATAGCTTTAGCTCTTTCAGCAAGATCATGGATTAAAAGTAATTCCCATGGCCTTCTACATTTTAATAATTTTTAATAGTTTTTTTTTAAAGTAAGAAATGTATTTAATGTTTTACAAAATTCTGACTACAGGATTCTCACTGTATAATGCTGTAATGAATTGGACTACATATTAGAGGTGACTAAGCCTGTGGCTCTAGGAACAAGATCAAATTGGATGGGAATAAAGTCTGACTTGCCATAGCAAGTATCTGTGGTTGTGCTGTGCCCAAGCAAAGAAGCACCTGCCTTATTGGGCTGAAACAGCCTGATGTGAGTTAGTGCTAATCTGATTTGGATGTACTGAGTAGGCCTTGACATAGGTTATTTTCAATAATTTAAATTAAGTATTAATTTAAATACTTTAATTTAAATATTTAAATTTCAGTATATTTTTAGGGTACATACTTAGGAATCTTAAAGAATTTTTATTCTATACTTTAACAGTCATACCTCTTACCACCATATAAAAAATACTTTCTCAAGTTTTATTTACTTATTCATAAAGTATTTATTGGGTATTCACTGTATGCTAGACACTGTTCCAGGCAGAGGGGATAAAATGAAGAGCAGATATAAATCATGTCTCTGTCCTTCGAGACTTACAGTCCCTAAGGGAAGACAGGGTCAAAATATCCAACCTGCTAAATAAATAACTAAAGTGACCATAAATCCTAGTGTGCCCAGGACAGTCTGATTTAAGCCTTTTGTCCCTAAATAATTAATCAACAGACTCCCTTTTAGTTTCAACAATTTTCTGGTTTAGACAATAGTTATCCTGAAACGTGATTTCACAAACATTTTAAAGGTAAAAAACAGAGTTCATGAAAGAGGGTCTGAGAGAGCCTAGGTAACTCTTATGAGTTATTTGGTCAAGAGCAGAGGAAAAAGGTTTCTCAGAGTTAGGGAGCTGCATGTTGTTGGAAACAACAGGCTTTAACTGGAAACTCTACTATCAACAGTGGAGATCTCAGTAGCAGAGATATTTGTGTTTTCATCAAAGTTGTGTTTATACAATATTTGTGTGTAACTTTAGATATATTTTTATATAAACTAAAATGCCATTTTAATATCTTAATTAATAAAAGGGAAAAGGATAATTTATTTAGATAAGAAGTGGACAAGCACATACACATATAACTATTCCCTTAGCTGAAAATTGAATGAGAGGCCACTAAAAGCTCAGGTTTCAAAATCAGAAGACCTTGGTTTTAATTTAAGCTCTACCATTGACAATTTGCTTTGTGATGATGGGTAAGTTGCTCAAAGCCTCTAAGCCTCAGCTTCTTATTTTATGAGGAATAGAATTAATGTATGTATAGTATCCAGAAAAGTGCCTGCTTGTAGAAAACATCCAGTTAATGTTAGTAGTTATCCTGTGCCCTGGCCTAATCACTTTGCATGGCTCCATTCTTCTTCTTCTTTTTTTTTTGTAGAGACAGAGTCTCACTTTATCACCCTCAGTAGAGTGCTGTGGATTCACAGCTCTCAGCAACCTCCAGCTTTTGGGCTTAGGCGATTCTCTTGCCTCGGCCTCCCGAGTAGCTGGGACTACAGGCGCCTGCCACCACGCCCGGCTATTTTTTGATGCAGTTTGGCCGGGGCCGGGTTTGAACCCGCCACCCTCAGTATATGGGGCCGGCACCCTACTTGCTAAGCCACACGCGCCGCCCTGCATGGCTCCATTCTTAAACAGTATTTAAAGAAATACAGTTTGGTAGCTAAAGTATAATTAAAAATACATCGAACTCTTACCTCATCCTTGAGAATTGTCTTAGGTGGGAATGCATAGGAACTGATACTAATTGCTGTATTAGTTTGGGGGTCTGCTTTATCGAATTACCATACAGAAATTAATTCTCTCACAGGTGGAAGTTTAGAAACAAAGTGCCCTAGGGGAGGACCTGCCTCTTCCCTCCTGCAGCGTCTTGTGGCTGCAAGTGTTACTCAGTTTGAGGCCAAATTGCTCCCGGGTCTGCCTCCATCTTCACGTTGACTTCTCGTCAGTGTGCTGTCTAATCTCTTGCCAGCTTTCACTTATAAAGACACTGATAGTGATGGTATTCATGGCCCACCTAGATAATTCAGGATATTCTTCTCATCTTAAAATTCTTTATTAATCACATGTACAAAAATCCTTTTTCTAAATCAGGTAACAATCATAGGGAATAGGAAATGCACATGTCTTTGGTGGGGGACAACATTCAGGCCATCAGAGCTATAAAAGTAAAACCCTTCCTCCCTGTAACTGTCGAGGTTTATATCTTCCCCAGTGATGCCAGTCATCCCTCAAAACTGCCTTCTACACTCTCAAATCCCAATCTTAGAAGCTTCTCTGACACATAAATAGTGTGACTGTTTTCTGACTCTTTAGTTAATCTCTTTTGAGAGAGATCAATCAACTTGGTCATTTAGTTTTTCTTTCATTTTTTTTTCCTTCACTTTACCTCCTTACCCAGATTTTGCATGACAAAGTTAACTCAGGAGCTGACCCCAAGCTTAAGAATCTTTGCCTTTGAGAAGCCAAGAGTTAGGGGAATATTTGTACTTGTCATATCTTAATAAGTAACTTTTCACTCTGTAACTCAAGAATGGTGATTTTTGGAACCCTGTGTACAATTAAGTAAATGACTTTTGTTAGAAAGGACTCATATCCTCCCTGATCAAAGGAAATTGCTATGGATTAAATGTTTGTATTTGCCAAAATCTGTGTATTGAAATCCTATTTCCCATTCTGATGTTATTGGGAAATGGTGCATTTGGGAAGGTAGTTAGGTGAAGAGGGTGGAGCCTTCATTATGGAATTAGTGCCCTTTTAACAAGGGACAATAGAAGGTGCCCCCTCTCCTTTTCTAATGAGAGGATTCAATGAGAAGGTAGTTATCTGTAAGTCAGGAAGCAGGCCTTCATTAGACACTGGGCCTCGATCTTGGACTTTCCAGATTTTACACAATTCTAACAGTTAAATATGCGATGTTTAAGGCACCCAGTGTCTGTTAATTTTGTTATAGTAGGCCCCAGTTGATTGAAATAGAAGTCTATGAAACTTAATTAGCAGTTCCTCTTCACTATTTCTGCTTTGACAAAATGCAGGAATAAGGTATAACTCAACAAAAGTGAAGTTTGGAGGCAAATTTTAGGAACCATTTTCTCTGTGGGTGAGCAGCATGAAAGTGTTAGTAATAATCCCCAAGTTGTTCATACTCGACACCACAAGCAGAAAGTCAGCAGTAGTTGGAAAACAACGTTACAAAGTGGAAAACAACATTAAAAAAGGTGCCAGTCAGAAGCAAAACTGATATTGTGCAAAGTATGGAAATTGAACCAAGCCAGAAGACAATTGTCCTCCATTGTGGTGGCTTCACTACAGAAGATACAGTCTGGAAATCAATTTCCAGTACTGGGAATTCCCAGAGCCTGTGTTTTCCCCTCTCCCCACTGAATACAAAATTATTGAAATAAAGATATAAATTTATATCTGTCAAACTTTTGGCTAAATATCCTTGGAGTGAACTCTAAAATAACAAGCTAGAAAAAAAGAGCAACCAAGGAGAGCTGCCCCTGGTTTAATTCTAGGCTTGGAGAGACTTCCACTCATGACTCCTTTTAAAGCAGAAAGTCAAACAAATAGCAATAAGATGCTTATGAAAAAGTGAACATGGTACTCAAGAGAGTATTCTTTAAATAATAAATGCATTATAAAAAAGCAGAAAGAAATGTTAGCATTAGTTTTATGTATTTACTAATGGCGTGGACATACAGACACTCCCTAAAAGAGAATCTAATGATAGCAGCACCGGTTTGGTATCTTTCTAGTGTAATAAGCTGTGGAATTCCACAGCTTATTTATTTATTTATTTTCATTCTTTTATCTTTTTTATTTTATTTTTTATTTATTTATTTATCTTTTTTAACAAGTGAACAGTTTATTAAGAATTAAACAAAGGTATGATGTGATATAGTACAAGCAAGACATTCAAGATAGGTATAATAGTACTACTCACACAAAAACTTAAATTTCACCTCCAAAAAAAATCACAAGACAAAAGACAAAGCAATTTCACTGTTACAAAATAAGATATTTCATGCAAAGTATTAACCCTGCCCCCTCAAAGCCCAACCTCCCAACAAACAAAAAACTATCTGGGAATACTGCTATGCTAACATATTAACCACAGTAAAATCATTCATAGGAAAACAGTAATTAAGCAATGAATTAAATTAAATAACAAAGTTCAAACTATTATAAACTCATA
>CAUYRH010179443.1:0-11829 GCA_963574655.1 Perodicticus potto
AACTTACTAAATGCAGAATACAAATGTTTTCATACAATAACCAAGAAAATCCCATGAAGGTTATGTTGAACAGTTGGATGAAAATATTTCTGATTGTATATGAAGCCAGCACATTGTACCCCATGATTGCACTAATGTACATAGCGATGATTTAATAAAAAAATAATAAAAAAAGTAAAAAATAAAAACAATAAAAGCTTCTTGCTGAATTATGAAAAAAAAAAAGTACATACTCTGTAAGCCTAACAGGCTGTGTTTGCCTTCAGGTTATCCTTTCTCCAAATCTTTCTACCCCTTGAAAAATAAAGTATTTTGATCCAATATTGTACAAGCACCTCACATATTACCCAATTTGACTCTTACTACCCTTCTGTGTAAGAGATACTATCTGTGTTCCTCAGATGAGGAAACCTAAAGCAAGGGGAAATTCAGCAATTTGCTCAAAGTCTCACAGTCACTGGGATTCCGTTTGGAGATATACTTGACCCCAAAGCCTATTTTGGAGAGCACAGAGAACTTACTGTCTTCTCATTGTATTATTCCTTCCATTATTCACAATGACTAAGTGACAACATCCCTAGAGCCCTCTACACTGCTTCTTGGGTGGGCTGAGCTTCCCCACCATGTGAGAGCTACATAGCTGTGGCTGCCAAGCACATGGCATCCAGCTGTGCCACCAGTGTGTGCAACCCAGGAAAAGCCCAAGGCTGACAATAGTCCCAACCAGGCACATGCAGATCCACCAGGCCACGGGGCAAGTGCCTGAAGGGGCTGGTGAGTTAGAGACCTATGACCCCTGGAGAGAACCTGAAATCCCCCAGGGTTACTTTATGTGTGATACCAAGGCTAGGTATTTCCTTGACTCTCTTTTCTAATCAAGGGGGAAACTGGAAGAAACTAGCCATTTTCTGTATAGATGGAAACAGAACATTATAACTATTACAATCCTTAGACATAAATCCATAGCCAACTGCAAAACTGGACTTTTTCCAGTCTTTAGAAATGGATAGAAACCAGTGGCATAGGAAAGCGTTGGGAAGAGCCTTGCCAAAGGCAGCCAGGGGCTCAGTGGAAAGACCTGGGGACAGGAGCCTGAGCTCTAGCTCTGGCCTTGCCTCTCCCACACCCAGCTATGGTTCAGACACGTGGACTGAGCCAGAACTGGAGAGGCCAGTGAGTGTCTGTTGCCCTGAGTCAGAGGAGAGCAAATGAAGGCCAAAAGTAGCAGAGAGGTAATGGGAAGAGAGAGTAGGAAAGCAGGAAGAGGGATACTGCAGACAAGGAATCCTCAGGAATTGGCACCCAGTCCAACAGTTGGGCCCTGGCTATGACCGGAATTCTTTTGCCCTCAGGTAGGGTTAACAAACACTTCTTCTGAAGGGCAGACTCAGCTCTGGAAGCACCCGGAGGTGAGCCCCAGTATGAGCGTCCAACAGCCCTGTGGGAGTTTTCCAAGAATCTCTGGATTAATATAGTTCACCCCTTAGCAGTCTGTTATCCAAAATGAAGAAATAGTTTGGATATTTTTAACCATGGTAACAAGAACTTTGCAAACACACACAGTAAAAGCTGGGAATCAATTTTTAAATGAACCAGAAACTCTATTCCTTGTGACCAAAAAGGGATGAAGTTTATGGAATATTGGTCTCCGTGTCCCCAAATCTTAGCACCTGACTAAAAATGAGCCAGCAGACAGGGAGATTTAGTCACAGCCCAGAAAAAACACATTCCTCAGCCCCATATGTGCCAAGGTGGTTTCAGAATTACTCTTTGCCTGGCATACAATGGGCTTTCGATAAATGTTGTTTGAATGAAAGAATAGCTGCACAGCTCAACAGCTTCCTTCTTTAGAGAGAATGTCAGGGAGATTGTCTGGCACAGAAAATATTTTTAACCTCATGTGCTATATGGTCTCTATCTCAACTATTTGACACTGCCATTGTACTGTATTCCAATACAAGCTGTAATTGTATTTGTAATTCCAAATCAAGCTGTATTCCAATAAAATTTTATTTACAAAAAAAGGCAGCAAGCCAGATTTGGCCCCTGGGGTTATCATTTGCCCAATACTCTGATGTAGGGTGTGCACAGCATGGATGTCTGCAGGCAGGCCTCAAGGAGATTCTAATATGTAGAGCACATCAGCCAACAGAGAGGTTTCTCTGAAAACCTTAAAAAAGTAAACTGCTAGAACAATGGCCCACCTAAAATCTCAGTCTCTGCAGAGTACTCTCTAACCTTGAGGAGGAAAAATATCTATTTATGAATATAGGCATGAAATATACATACATCAGGAAAAATATCTGTGCTGATGTTATAAAATGAGTAAAACACTGAGCCCAAGAGTTTCCACAGGTTAATGGAATCACTGCACGATTTTTATGGTGATTCCAATAGTCAAAGTTCTATAGTCTTGAGGCCTAAAAATGTTTGCAGTTTTCCAAGGGCACAACTTTTGGGGGCCTATGGCCAGGAAGAGTATGTCCCATACATCCTATACACTTTCTTTATCAACTATTTTTTTAAAATATAAAAATAGGAAACTTCAGCAAACAAACAACAAAAAACTATAGAAAAAGGTATGTGGGATGGAAAATAAAGATAAGCATTCTGAGTAAGACATCAAAGTTGAATATGGAATCAGCTAATACAAATATGGTCTCTCATTGAGACTCACTTGAGGCTGGAAGGGAATGTAAAATTGCATCTGAAGAAAATAAACTTGTGTACTTACATGAACAGATACATTTCTGTAAACAAGACAAATCAAAACTATGTAGAATCATAGGGTAACTCTGGTAAGTCTATTTTTAAAAATTGGTGAGAATAGGTTTTAAAACATTTTTGCTCATCAATTTCTAGACAAATATTTGATAGCTGCTAAATTTTTCTACATAATATGCCACATATGTGATCATGTTATCTGTAATTTCTGATTTGTATGTCATTTACTTCATTTCCTCACTATTGCATTAGTTAAATATCCACTATTATTGGATATTGGAAGTTGTGAAAGTAGGAATCCTTCCTGTATTCTTGATCTTAGGAGTGAAGAATTCATTGTTTCACCTTTAAGTACGTTAGTCATGAGCTTTTCACAGATGTCATTTATCAGATTGAGGAAACTTCCTTCTATTCCTAATTTATTGAGAATTTTCATCATGAATGAATTTAAAATTTTGTCTAATGGTTGTTTTTGCCATCTACTCAGATGATTGTTAGGAACAGGCTAGAAAAATTATAAAGGAAAAAAAGCAGAGAAGTTTAATGGGTTCAAGCAGCAAGAGCCTCCTGGCTTCTTATCTTGAAAGCTGAATACAGTCACAAGAATAGAATGCTTAACTAGTTTTGAACAAGTTAAAAATTTAGATTTAGGAAGCAGCTGCTTGGGCTGGAAGGGAAAAATTAGCTTAGAGATTAAAAGGTAACATCTCCTCCTTATTACAATGTCCCCCTTTAAAAGTTAATTCTAACCCAGACCCTTTGTCTACCTCCTATACATTATTCCCCTTGGTTCTCATGCAAGACCACCCATGCGTCATGTGTGGGGACATAATTTCCTTCCTCCTACATTATCATAGTAAGTCAGCTAATGCTATTTTGTAAATGATTGACAAAACACAATAAAAAGCCTGATAGAACCTTGGGTCAGGGTGACATTCTTCCAGTGTATACTTTACTCTGGTCAGAGTGCATACCTCTCTGAGTGTGAGTCTTTATTACACTGACCTCCTCTGTTCTAGCCAGGGTCCAAGGATGTCAATGGGGGCAAACAATGACAGATGATCATGAGATTTTTCTCCTTTATTCTATTAATGTGGGGAATTGCACTAATATCTTTGAATGTTAAGCTAACCTTGCATTCTTGGGATAACTCGCATTTGGTTGTTACACCTCCATATATTAAACATCGAGATGTACCACTCAGATCTCCATTCAAAGCTTTCTCAGCTGAGGCCACCCTGATGGAGAAGACAATGGAATTCTGTCTGCTGACCACACTCCCTACAAGTGGGCAGCAAGTTCTTCCTTGACAGAAGACCACAATAGATAGACAATGGAATACAGAACAGGTATAACAAAGTCTGGCTGGGGAGGGAGGTCGAGTAAGGCAAGGGGGACAGTGTTCAGTTTTGTCTACCTTTGTCCACCAGCCCAATTTCTATCAGCAGTCAGCTAAAGAATCTCTGATATGAGATTGTATTCTTCCAAAGTTAAGTTGGATAAGTTATCATTACAAGTTGACTTTATGTATACAGAGGTAACAGAGATACACTGGTGATGCTAGAGGCTTTGGAAAAATGTTTACATTGTTGATAAGCTAAAATGTAATAATACTTTATTTCCCCTCTAAAAGACAGCATGTTCCTAGTGAGAATGTCTGATTATACTGAAGGTTAAAGGCTACATATCTTCTTTACTTATTCTTTCATTTGCTTGTTCACTTATAAATACTTGCCTCTATTTTTTATGTGTTTGCAACTTTCAAGCATTATTTGAATATCAAACAATTTGTACCTGCCTTCTTCCCAAAAGGAGCTGAGAGAAAGTGGCTTTGTTGACAGCCAGATTGCTTACGTCAATCAGAGAAATTATGCCTAATCTCACAGTTGGGGTGAATAAAAGGAGCTTCTGAGATATTGGAATGCTTTCTTGCTTTTCATGAGATAGGAATTTATAGCATTAGCTTCATTATTTAGTTTGAAAAGAATTCCTAGAATTTCAGATACTAGTACAAAAAAAACAGGTTTAAAGTAAATCTATACTAAATACCTTTAGATATTATTCACATCTCTTTCTCTTTAGAGAATCATCTTGGGTTGACCAAATATATATGCACTAAATAAAGTTTAATTTTCAGCTTAACACATTCTGTAAATGCAAAATTTATACTATTATTTTTTTTTTGAGACAAAGTTTTAGTTTGTCACCCTTGATAGAGTGCTATGTTGTCATAGCTCACAGCAACCTTGAAATCTTGGGCTCCAAAGTAGCTGGGACTATAGGCCACAACACCAGGCTATTTTTAGAGACAGGGTCTCATTCTTGTTCAGGCTGGTCTTGAACTCCTGAGCTCAGGCAATCCACCTGCCTTGGCCTCCTCCTAGAGTCCTGGGATTACAGGCATGAACCACAGCCCCGGGCTTTATTATAAATATTTTAAGGGAATGATACAATTTTGTGTTAAGGCTGTTTAACTAATCATGGAGTAACCTGAGTGTTTGAATTTTTATCAAATCAGCAGGCCTACTTTTTCTAGAATGATATCTACTCCCATAGATCTGACTAGATTGGGACTACACCATTAAGGTGAGTGCTTTGTAAATATTAATATGACTATAATCAGGGTAAACAATTGTTAATTGCTGTGGTGAAATCTGTTTCTTCTTGTTTGAATTTCATATTGCAGATTGCTAATAGATCTAGCACTTAAAAAATTTATAGTGATACTTGTGAAATTATAAAGTTCAACCAAGTAATTATAGCTCAAAGACCAGCTTGTATGTGGAAAGCATTTTGAAGCAGGCAAAACAACTATTTTTATTATTGTCATTCAACAATTCATATTTAATCAGGATTTTTTTAAAAGCAGGATTTGCATATAGTAACTAATTTAATAGAATAGATTTATTTTCAGAGATACTTGAAGTTTTGATTTTGGACTAAGTTATATTTTTCAACTGCAGTTTTACTAAGAGTTTACAACAGCGGTAAAAAGGAAATTGAAATGTGAATTAAACAAAATTATACATATTGAATAATCACACTTGTAGGTTTGACAAGATCAAAAGGGAATACATTTGTGATCATTACCTGTTCTCACTCCATTCCCACTGGGCATCCCACTGGGTTTGGGTCGACTGGGTCTTGTAGTTGTCCTGTTCAAAACTACAATGAAGAGAGAAATAAGTATTCCACATGTTTTCTTACTAAACATTTTCAGTCATTTAACTGCCTCACCAAAACTGGTTGCTTACCAAAAAATATTATTCATAAAATATAAGCCAAGTTCTGGTACAAAAATCATAAACCTGAATTTGGAAAGAGAGACCCGAATTTGTACTCTGAGGTGACCACTGAGCTTCAATACTTGACTTGAAAAAGTAACTGACAAGGGAACTTATACTAAGCGGCAAATCCTTTGCTTCATTTCTATGTGAGCATTAGGTATGTTCCACAGTGGAGCAGAGGAAAGACTGGGACTAACACATGTCTGAAGAAAAACCAAAACCTGAATCATATGTATTAAGGCCTCAGTTCATAACTCATAAATTGGCAGTCCTTTTGTAGGACTCTCTAAGTACCGATGTTTCATCATAATAGTCCTTGCCCAAGGCCATTGTCAAATACAGAACTTGATGAAAGCATTCAAGTTTCTCTTGTGCTCTGTAGAAAGCTGCAGCATCACCCAGACTTTAAAAGCTCACTTATTTTCCATTTATAAGACTCTTTAAAGAGGAGCTCTACTTGTGTGTTCCTAATGAGCAAACAATAGTCACACTGCGTGCCTCTCAATCCACTCCCTGGTTGCTCCCAGCACCTCAGTTTCCTCAGCTGCACCCAAGTTAGCAAACAGTCCTTGGTAGCTGTTACTGTTTCAGTATTTTGTAGAAATGTTTACTGTAGTCATCCATACAAAAAGTAACATGGAGATACACTTATTTCTAAAAGATTTCTGTGCCTAACTACCTTTAGAAGTCAGAGAATTATAGCAAAATACATGGGCTCTCCATAAAGCAAAGAATATTTAAAAAATCATTTGTTCTTTCTTTCATGTGCCTGGAGATACATTCACCAAGAACATTCATTTCTAAATGTGTTTCATCATGTAGAACGTTAAGGAGACACCTTAAAATCACAGAGAAGAAGGACAGGACAAAAAACACAAGAGTCTTTGATGTAACTTGTGCCTTAGCATAGTAATGATTTCTATGAGTCAAATCAATCTTTCCAAGTTTATTATTTTCCTAAATAAGCTCCAGTAAGGGAGATCCTAGGACCTGTGGAGAATTTAGTCAATTTCTATTATTTCCCAATATATAATTATAACTTTATTTTTGCTGTGTAGAACCTATGAAAATTACATTTATACTTTAAAGAAATCAATAAAAATATTTTCCAAGACTCTTTTTATATTAAGACGGACCATCTTTTCTTAAGAGAGAAATAACATCTGAAAGCAAGTAGTATCAAATGATAGCTTAGTTTATACTCTCTTTGTGAGCACCATGGAAAATTAAAGGTATATGTGTGATTTATACACAAACATTATTTTAAATGTATTTTTATATTGATTAAGTTTCATAATGGTTTCTGATTCTGGTCATCCTTAAAAACCTTAGTCAAGTCTTGTCACTGCCATGGATTCAACAGTATCCCTCCACTTATGTTTAAGAACATGAATTTCTCATGTCCTTTATTGCAAGTTAATATATCTCCTCCCTCTTCTGGTGTATTTGATTGTTTCAATTTATTCATATCTTTCCCAGCCTGCAGATTATTTAGATCATCAGAGAATGAGAAACAACTTACCAGGTCTGATGTGTGGTTTTTCTGGTGCTCTGGGCCTCCCCGGAGTAGTGTACAATCTGTGTGGTGCTGAAACAGAGGAAACACTTCATGTTTAATAATAATCAACACTCTAAAGTCCACTGAATGGAAACCTAGCACCCTAGGTATCAATGACTTGTACACTCTCCTGAAACAAAATAATTTTCAACCCAGGATCCTGTATCCAGCTAAACTGAGTTTCATTTATGATGGAGAAATTAAATACTTTAATGACATTCACATGTTAAAGAAATTTGCTATAACTAAACCAGTTCTCTAGGATATTCTCAGACCTATCCTCTATAATGACCAGTGCAATCCTCCACCACAAATGTAAACTCACTCAGAAACTTTTGATCAAATTCCAACTTCCACAGTGGCAAAAGTATTAAAAATGTCCATGGGACTTTTGAAAAACTTGATATCAAAATTTACCAGGCTTATCAATATTTTCAATTAATGTGAATGGCTTAAATTATCTTCTAAATTGGCACAGGTTGGCTGAGTGGATACAAAAACTCAGGCCAGATATCTGCTGCATACAAGAATCTCATCTTACTTAAAAAGATAAATATAGACTCAGGGTGAAGGGATGGTCATCTATATTTCAGGCAAATGGAAAGCAGAAAAAAGCAGGTGTTGCAATTTTATTCACAGATACAATAGGCTTTAAACCAACAAAAGTAAGGAAGGATAAAGATGGACACTTCATATTTGTTAAGGGTAATACTCAATATGATGAGATTTCAATTATTAACATTTATGCACCCAACCAGAATGTGCCTCAATTTATAAGAAAAACTTAACAGACACAAGCAACTTGATTTTCTCCAGCACCATAATAGTCAGAGATTTTAACACTCCCTTGACATTGTTGGATAGATCCTCCAATAAGAAGCTTAGCAAAGACATTTTAGATTTAAATGTAACCATTCAACATTTGAATTTAACAGACATCTACAGAACATTTCATCCTAACAAAACTGAATACACATTCTTCTCATCAGCCCATGGAACATACTCCAAAATTGATCACATCTTAGGTCACAAGTCTAACCAGAGCAAATTTAAAAGAATAGAAATTATTCCTTGCATCTTCTCAGACCATCATGGAATAAAAATTGAACTCATAACAACAGGAATCTGCATACTCATACAAAAACATGGAAGCTAACCTTATACTATATACAGTATAACCGTATACTGAATGATAGCTGGGTCATAGATGAGATTAAGAAGGAAATTATCAAATTTTTGGAAACAACAATGAAGACACAAATTATCAGAACCTTTGGGATACCACAAAGGCAGTCCTAAGAGGGAAATTTATAGCACTGCAAGGCTTCCTCAAGAGAACAGAAAGAGAGGAAGTTAACAACTTAATGGGATATCTCAAGCAACTGGAAAAGGAAGAACGTTCCAATATCAAACCCAGCAAAAGAAAAGAAATAACCAAATTCTGGGCAGAATTAAATGAAATTGAAAAGAAAAGAATTATACAACAAATCAATAAATCAAAAAGTTGGTTCTTTGAAAAGGTCAATAAAATAGATAAACTTTTGGGTAATCTAGTCAGGAAAAAAAGAGTAAAATCTCTAATTTCATCAATCAGAAATGGTAATGATGAAATAACAACAGACTCCTCAGAAATTCAAAAAATCCTTAATGAATATTACAAGAAACTTTATTCTCAGAAATATGAAATTCTGAAGGAAATTGACCAATACTTGGAAGCACGCCACCTCCCAAGACTCAACCAGAATGAAGTGGAAATCTTGAACAGGACTATATCAAGCTCTGAAATAGCATCAACTATATAAAATCTCCCTAAAAAGAAAAGCCCGGGACCAGATGGCTTCACATCAGAATTCTACCAAACCTTTAAAGAGGAACTAGTACCTACATTACTCAACCTTTTCCAAAATATAGAAAAAGAAGGAATACTACCCAACACATTCTATGAAGCGAATATCACCTTGATCCCCAAACCAGGAAAAGACCCAACAAGAAAAGAAAACTATAGACCAATATCACTAATGAATATTGATGCAAAAATATTCACTAAGATCCTAACAAACAGAATACAGCAACATATCAAACAAATTATACACCATGACCAAGTGGGTTTTATCCCAGGATCTCAAGGCTGGTTCAATATACGTAAATCTATAACTATAATTTATCACATAAACAAATTAAAAAATAAAGACCATATGATTCTCTCAATTGATGCAGAAAAAGCTTTTGATAATATCCAGCATCCATTCATGATCAGAACATTTAAGAAAATTGGTATAGAAGGGACATTTCTTAAACTGATAGAGGCCATCTACAGCCAACCCACAGCCAATATTGTATTGAATGGAGTTAAACTTAAATCATTTCCACTCAGATCAGAGACCAGGCAAGGTTGCCCATTGTCTCCACTGCTTTTTAACATTGTAATGGAAGTCTCAGCCATTGCAATTAGGGAAGAAAAGGTGATCAAGTGTATCCATATAGGATCAGAAGAGATCAAACTTTCACTCTTTGCAGATGATATGATTGTGTTTCTGGAAATAAACAGAGATTCTACTACAAAACTCTTAAAAGTGATCAAAGAATACAGCAGTGTCTCAGGTTATAAAATCAACACTCATAAATCTGTAGCCTTTATATATACCAACAATAGTCAAGCTGAAAAAACAATCAAGTACTATATTCTGTTCACAGTAGTGGCAAAGAAGATGAAGTATTTGGGAGTTTATCTAACAAAGGACGTGAAAGATCTCTATAAAGAGAACTATGAAACTCTAAGAAAAGAAATAGCTGAAGATGTTAACAAATGCAAAAACATACCATGCTCATGGCTGGGAAGAATCAACATTGTTAAAATGTCCATACTACCCAAAGCAATATAAAATTTTAATGCAATCTTGATTAAAGTTCCACTGTCATACTTTAAAGATCTCAAAAAAATAATACTTTGTTTAATATGGAATCAGAAAAAGCCTCAAATATCCAAGACAGTACTCAGAAATAAAAACAAACCAGGAGGAATTATGCTACTAGACCTCAGACTATACTATAACTCGATAGTGATCAAAACAGCATGGTACTGGCACAAAAACAGGTAGATGTATGGAACAGAATAAAGAGCCAAGAGATGAACCCAACTACTTACCATTATTTGATCTTTGCAAGCCAATTAAAAACATTCAGTGGGGAAAAGATTCCCTATTTAACAAATTGTGCTGGGTGAACTGGCTGGTGACCTGTAGAAGACTGAAACTGGACCCACACCTCTCACCATTAACTAAAATAGACTCTCACTGGATTAAAGATTTAAACTTCAGACATGAAACTATAAAAATCCTAGAAGAAAGTGCAGGGAACACTCTTGAAGAAATTGGCCTGGGTGAATATTTTATGAGGAAGACCCCCCAGGCAAATAAAGCAGTATCAAAAATACACTACTGGGACCTGATCAAACTAAAAAGCTTCTGCACAGCCAAGAACACAGTAAGTAAAGCAAGAAGACAGCCCTCAGAATGGGAGAAGATATTTGCAGGTTATGTCTCTGACAAAGGTTTAATAACCAGAATCCACAGAGAACTAAAATGTATTAGCAAGAAAAGAACAAATGACTTGAAGAGAAACTTCTCTGAAGAAGACAGGCGCATGGCCTACAGACACATGAAAAAATGCTCATCATCCTTCATCATCAGAGAAATGCAAATCAAAACTACTTTGAGATATCATCTAATGGCTCGGTGCCTGTGGCTCAACGGGCTAAGGCACCAGCCACGTACACCTGAGCTGGCGGGTTCGAATCCAGCCTGGGCTCACCAAACAACAATGACAGCTGCAACTCAAAAATGGCCGGGCGTTGTGGTGGGCACCTGTATTCCCAATATTGGCTCGGTGCCTGTGGCTCAACGGGCTAAGGCGCCAGCCACGTACACCTGAGCTGGCGGGTTCGAATCCAGCCCGGGCCCGCCAATCAACAATGACGCTGCAACCAAAAAATAGCCAGGCATTGTGGCAGATGCCTGTAGTCACAGCTACTTGGGAGGCAGAGGCAGGAGACTCGCTTGAGCCCAGGAATTGGAGGTTGCTGTGAGCTGTGAAGCCACGGCACTCTACCCAGGGTGACAGCTTGAGGCTCTGTCTCAAAAAAAAAAAAAAAAAGGAGATATCATCTAATTCCATTAAGATCAGCCCACATCACAAAATCCCAAAACCAGAGATGTTGGCGTGGATGTGGAGAAAATGGAACACTTCTACATTGCTAGTGGG
>CAUYRH010179445.1:0-23654 GCA_963574655.1 Perodicticus potto
GTGGGTGTGTTGGTTTGGTTGGTTGGTGGGATGGTTGGAATGGTAGGTTGGATTGGAAGGATGGTGGGAGGGATGGAAAGGATGGAAGGAGGGAGGGAAGGAAAGGAAGGAAGGAGAGAAGGAAGGAAGGAAGGAAGGAGGGAAGGAAGGAAGGAAGGAGGGAAGGAAGGAAGGAAGGAAGGAGAGAAGGAAGGAAGGAAGGAAGGAGAGAAGGAAGGAAGGAAGGAAGGAGGGAAGGAAGGAAAGGAAGGAAGGAAAGGAAGGAAGGAGGGAAGGAAGGAAAGGAAGGAAGGAGGGAAGGAAGGAAAGGAAGGAAGGAGGGAAGGAGGAAAGGAAGGCAGGCAGGCATTGCTTAAGACACACATCTGATTCACTTGATCTAGTTGGGCAGCGGCTTAATGGACTGACAATTTTACCAAAGCACTTCTTAAAACCCCTTTACTCAGTCTAAGAGACTGAGTCAGGCACGTTGTGCCCAGTAGACTCCTGCCTGACGTCAACCCCATCCCCACCTGACCCTAACTCTGTGTCCCTGTTAATGCACAATGAGCAGAAAACGGGGATAATAGCAGTCCTTGTAGTTGGGTGAAAGGAGGCTTGGGAGCCAAGCACTGTGTGAACCTAGGGCTCCGCCTCCTTGCTGTGGCCCCCTAGGCAGGGTGTCCAACCTCCCTGAGCCTCAGCTGCCTCCTCTACGATGGGGTGGTCAGAATAAGACAGCGTATACCAAATACAGCTGGGATGGGAACCACATAAACTCTCACTCGGGGTAGTGCTGGGTTATACAGTAGACACTTACAAAATACTCTTTTTTTCTGATCTGATCCTTATGGAAATAGGACATGTTTTCTGGAGACCATCTGCTGTGAACTTGAACAGATTTTCAGTAAATTGTGCTCAATAAGGGGTGACCATGGGAGACCAAAGGAACCTCCTTAACTTAGGGACTATTTAGTGTGAAAGGTCTTATCATTTCAGTAATAGTACTGATAAAGGGCAAAAAAATTTGATAATTCCTAGAGAAGTTAAGTAACTTTTCCAAGTGTACACAGAACTCAAAATTGTTATCACTTCACTTCAAGAATTTGTTTTTTTTATAGTCAACTATCTATCCATCCATCTATTAAAAATTCTAGGATTTTTTTATCTTGGAATTTTTTTTCATCTCAATATATTTAGGGGGTACACATGTTTTTTGTTACATAGGTGAAATGAATCATGCTGAAGGAAGGGCTTCTAGTGGACTTGTTACCAGAATAGTGTACATTGTACCCAGTAGGTAATTTTTTATCCTTCACCCTCCCCCCACTCTCCCTGTCCTAGCTTCCAATGTCCTTTACACCACTCTGTGACCATACGTATAAGATTTTTTTTTTAAGGAAAAGCATTATCTGCTATGAAAAAATTCAAATTTATACAAATATGTACTCATTGTATATAGCAACATCTGTATATTTGAGGGGTTACATGGGCAGCAAGGGAGACTGGTGGTGCCAGGGGTAAACATTGAGAATCACAGCTCTGGCGAAACACAAAAGTCCACCCACAAGTTTTAAAAATCAAGTTGTTAAAGAATTTTCTCTTTTTTTCAAAAGTAAACAGAACTCCCAGAATCCAACCTCACTCTCTACAAGAAGTTCATACTGAACCAAAAGATAGTGGCAATGAGCTTTAGGTCTCTGCCGTTCTGTGACTAGTTGGTTAATTTTTATCTGTGTGTGCGAGAGAGAGAGAAAGATATAGCGGTAGTCCCCCTCAATTTTGGAGCTTCTTAATTTTGCTTTTGCATTTTATGCATTTTCTTGAAAGTACATTCTCATAGAATGAGAAGAAATCAATTTATATTGCCTGTTATATTTAAGTGACATTTTCAGAAATGATTTGCTTATTATTCACATTTTCTAAATTCTCTATGTACTTTCCACTGCCAAAAAAATTTTTTTTTCAAGTGTCAGAATCTCATTTGGGGTGCCCCAACAATTCAACATTTCATTGTTGAAGGTTGCTTGCATAAGCCTTTTTCCCTATTAAAATGCTATTTTAGTTTTGCTAGAGATGTATAAATAGTCTAAATCAGCACAGGTTAAGCAGCTGGATACAGAAAGACAGGCAGAGATTGGATGATGCTTAAGGTGCAGAGGTGGGAGAGGCAAGGGAGAGGGGAGAACCAGATTGAGGGTATGGAGGGGCCAGGAAAATGGGCTGGAAGAAAGGCGGGAGAAAGAAGCAAGCAAATAAATTATACAGCCTGTCTGATAGATTGAAAGGGCTTTCCCAGAACCCAGGTGATGCTCGCAACTGCCCAAAGGACAGGGAAGCTGAATTTCAGACTGTTCTTCCTGACAGCCTGATCTACGGTGGCAACAGCAAGGCCAGGTGTCACGTGACTTCTGACCACAGAGTGAAGCCACCACACCTGCACACGCCCAAGGTCCAGTTCAGGGCAGTCATATGTCTTTGCCTTTGAGCCTGGTCACTTTGAGTCTTGCCTTTGAGCCTGGTCACTCCAGAAGCCCACCAATGAACCAGAAAGGCTTCTCTAAACCTCTATGCAAATAACGGCAGGTGTCTGCAGCAACCCTGGAGCACACAGTGAGGATGTGACAGGCACGTATGATTCAGACATTTACACACGAGCTCTGTGTCCCCACATGCAGTAGAAATAACTTGGTCTGCTGGTTCTTATGAACAGCGTCGCAATAAAAACTCTTTTAATGAGTTACAGAAATAGCTCTCACCTAGGTGAGCCCACAGCGCACCTAAGCTTCAGCTTTTGGGGAGTATTTTTTTTTCCTTTCAATGCACATGATTGTTTTTTGCAGGAAGTAGTTATACTTGAATGTAAGCAACCAGCTGCCTGTTTCTCAGGAAGATACTTCTCCCATGCACCCAGGGTCCCCTGGTTTCTTGTTTCCTACTTCCTCTGATCCCTTTCCTTGCCATTCCGGCCTTGTGGAGGCATTTCAAATCTGAAGTCCACAAAAATAGGCAAAGGGAGAGGAAAGTGCCCCAGCCCCTCAAAAAAACAAACAAACAAACAAAAAAAGACACTAAGATTTTGTTAACTCCTTTCACTGTCTGAAATTGACAATTGGGAAGAGCTCCTCCTGTATTGTTGGAAGAATTTTATGGGCACCTTTATTAAAATTATTTTCACAATGCCTTATCACACATGTCTGAGTCCCCATACATGGTGAGACATTTGAGGACAGGGTCATCCTGCCCATTTCCAGGTCCCAGCTACTCACCACCCCCACCCCCCACCGGGCATTTGAGCTCAGATAAACACTCTCTCTGAGCCTCAGTTTTCTCTTATATAAAATGGAAACATTAGGCACTTGAACCTCACAGAACCATTGTGACAAAGTATCAGAGGGCTTAAGCAAGGCCTCTGAGTCTACTCAGCTGCGTGAATGAGCTCCTTGAATGGTGGTGAATCAGGCTTCCTTACTCCCAGCCCTGGACAATACCTATCAGGTGCTCGTGCTAAGGAAAGGGTAAGTACAGGAGAACCCAACATAGCTATCAGGGAAGGCTTCCTGGAAGCAACAATGCCTTGGCAAGACCCGAGAGGATTTGGAACTGGTCTGGTGAGGGGTGGCATGTGCAGGGCCTGTGCCCTTCGCCCATTCACCCCTTCATGTCCTCAGCAAGTGGATGTGGCATCTCCCTGTCTGCCTCCTCTCTGGTGTTGGCTTCTCTTGCGCAAGGAAGAGATTGTGAGTGTGGGCCTCTTTTGTGCAATGAAGAGATTGTGCTAAAAACAAGCTCAAGTCCCATCCACCTGTAACAGTAGCTATTTGATCCTGACACAGAGACAGATTTGTGGCTCATTTAACCCCTGCCTGTCTTAGTTACAGGCACTCAGTGGAACCCCGGGGCTGGCTTTCTGTATACCTGTGCTCGAGCCTGCACCTTATGTAACAATCTAAATAAAGTCCACATTTGATCAACTTTGAACAACTGAGTCTCAACAAGACAGCTACGAGCAGCCCCAGCTTCGAGAAGAGGCTTGTCTACAGCTTATCAGCATGATGGGGAGCCAGTTCCGGGGCCTGGCAATGCCACTGTGGGTGCCTGCACAGCGGCCCCCACATCAGCTCTAGCTCCGATTGCCAGGGAAGCCCAGGTGGGTCAGGCAAGCAGCAGATGTGTGTTCTGAGAAGATCTCCTCTCCCACCTCACTCCTGTGAGACAAACAACCACAGGGCCTCATCCCAGGGAGGAAGGGACGGCCAGTGAGAAAGAGCCTATGAAGAAACAGAGTGGGGATGCCTCCAGCAGCCCGGGGCTGCGCCTGGACACAATGGCATCTATTCTGATCTCTCCCACTCCCTTACATCGTCTCACTGGCTGTTTCCCCACAACCCTGAAAGGCAGGTGATGTGGACTGTTTCACATCTGCCCACAGGGACGCCTGTCTGGGCCTCTGGCACTGATGTCAGCACTTCATTCATTCCCCTAGCCTATGCTGAGACCATGGCCAGTGTTCAAGAGAAGCCACCTGGGAAACCTTTATTTCAGTTTCATAAAACTAAAGCAGGACTATTGGGGCTGGGTGAGGTCCAGGAGAGCAGCAGGGCAGTCCTGCCAGGGAGCAATGAACATATGAACGCCTGCCTCAGCCACTGCCAGGAGTGGGGGCCTGGACAAGCCCAGCTGGTGGTCTGTCCAGGAGTACACAGAGAATGAGAGGTTCCTTCCACTTGAAAGTCCTGTGTCCATTTCATCCCCATGACCATGGGCCCTGGCAACGCCAAGGATCGATGAAACATTAATGGCAATAAATGTCTCTGCACCCGAAAGGCTATCAGAGATTCTCCTCTTGCCATCCTACCCTCCGCCTGGCCCACCCTGTCAGTGCTGATGCAAAACCAAGTGCTTGGGGCTTACACTTGAGAGACAGGGCTGGCCTCGTCCACCCAGCAGCCTCTAGAACCAAAGCTAATCCCTGAAGAAGGAACTGGCTGTATCTGCATTTCTTCTTACAGGCCTCTGGATGAGGGTGGACATGTGCCAGTGCAATGGTAAACATGGGGCCACAGGCTTTGGAATGCCCCTGCTGGGATCACACTGTCCAGAACTGTCCCTTGACCAGAGAGTGTATGCATATGTGGACAGGATGAGCGGGCAGGTGCGAGTGGGTCGGCCTAGGACAGGATGGGCCTCCCATTTTGCTCCTATTTCTATCCACTGGAATGCCAACTTCCTTCCTGGATTAGTGAGAAGGAGCCCAGCTTGAGACTCGGCCCCATAGCCAGGCCCCTTCCCACCTGCATTGTGCTGGCAGCAAACAACTCACTTGCTTCTGGTGAGCAATTAGACTCAGCTTATTCTCTTAATTCTCTTTCTTATACAAGACAAATCACAGCTAAATACGAACCTCCAGCACAGTTTAATTCAGAGAAGCACTGAAGACTGTTATTATGGGGTATGGTCTACCAGATTTCTCCCAGAAGAGCCCACAGTGACCTAATGGGCGCTGTATGAATACCTTCCCCAGCACATTGGCAGACCTTGCGTGCAGTTTCAGAATGATTCCTAATAGGGGAAGCACATGGGGATTTTTCAGGCAGTAAAACTGCCACGGACACTAAAATGTTAGCTATGTGACAACATGCATTTGGCAAAGCCCACACAACTGTACAAGACAGAGAGAGACTAGTAATTAAACTACATGAATTTCAGGGAATAATAATGTATCAATATTGTTTCATTAATTGTAACAAACGTGCTACACTGATGCAAAATGTTAATAATAGGGAAATTGTGTGGCGGGATAGGGGTAGTAGAGAAATCTTTGTACTCTGGCCAATTTTTCTGGTAAAAATAAAACTTCCCCCCAGAATAAAATGTATTACTTGAAAAAAACATTCTAAGGCAAAAAATTGTCCAAATGAGGACTTTTGTCACAGAGACAGCTGTGACCCTAGGCCCTCCTTTTGGTTCTTGGGAGGCCCCTGAGACCTGAGGCGAGCTGGGGGTAGCTCCCTGGATGGCTCCAGCCCGAGGCAGACTGAGTCTTCTGTGCCAGATGGGCAGCTCATTTCTGCTTTCTGGGGTGCAGCCTACTCCAAAGGCTGCATCTGGCACATTCAAGGAGCAACAGCGGCTTCGGGTTCATTAATTAGCAGTTGGGGTGCATGCAGGCACAGGCAGAGCTTGCCTCCTTTCCAAGCCTTAGAAGCTCCACCTTATAACGGGACATCAGTGATCCACCCAAACTGTGCAGATGGTGAACTCTGAAAGCCTCAAGGAAAAAAATATACTTCATCTTCCACTCGTCAACATCTATGACTCCCTCAAAATCCAGTTCAGGAGTCATCTCCCCCCCACCCCTGGAAGCCTCCTCTGACCCACCCAGCCCTGGTCCTGATTGGGCTCCTGCCAGACTCCAGAGCACCCAGGCTCTCCCTGCCTCAGAGAAGCATCACCCCATCTGTCTTCTTTGCTAGTCTAGTGGATCCTGCAGAGAACAGGAACCATGTTATTATTATTATTATCATTATCATTATTATTATTAAATCATAGCTGTATACATTTAAATCTACTAAATGTAGAACATAAATGTCTTAACACAATAACTAAGAAAATGCGGTGAAGGCTATGTTGACCAGGAACTGTGTTTTATTCATTGTTTGGAAACCTCAGGGAAAAAACCTGCAGCCTGACTTGTTTTCAGCTCTCAGGCCTCACCAAGGGGCCAAAGGAACAGGGTAGGCAGGATACTATCCCCTCTCCAGGGCTGCTTTTGAATCACTTCTCCCAAACTATCTTGTGGCCACAAGTCTCCCTGTGTCCATCTGTCGCCCTGCCCCTGCCTCCACCAACATGTCTCACATGTGCCCATTTCCTCTTTTCCTCCATAAAACTCAGAACAAATAGGAAAGTAAAAAGAACAAAAAAGGCCTAATTACAAAAAAAGGAAGTAGGACAAATGTACATTCTGCAGATTACCGATTCTAGATGGAGAAAAGGATCACATATAAAAATCTCCAAGGGAAGGTGGGCTTCTGCAATTTTGAGAAAGTTTTCCTGCTACCCTGGCTCCTCTCTCCCTCCTCCCCTTGAAGAGCTGGGATGGTCTCCTGATATGTCAGCTTGGTAGGCAGTCATTTAACCAAACATTAGGTATTTCCTGGGAAGATAATTTATAGATGTGATTGAAGTCCCTAATCAGTTGATTTTAAGCAAGGGAAATTATCCCAGACAATGGAGGTGCTTCTGATTCCATCAGTTGAAAGGCCCTGAAAGCACAGGTAACACTCCCCTGATGAAGAGGAACCTCCTGACTCAGAGTCAGTCCTGGCACAGAGTTCTAGTCCGCCCTTCCTGGCAGCTCCTCTGAGGGTTTCAGACTGGCTGGGTCAGCTTCACAATCACATCAGCCAAGTCCTTGCGAACGATCTCTCAGCGCACATCTCCTACGAGCTCTGCCCCATAGGAAGTGCCCTGGCCAACATGAGAACTAAAACTCTCGGGCAGTCACTGAAGTTGCACCTTGAGCTGCTTGAGAGGATGAGACAAGAAAGGGAGTTAACATTCACCGAGCATTTTATGAAAGTCCAGGCATTTTGTAAACAATACTCGTTTATCTGAACCTTCACAACAGCCCCACTGTCCTGATCTTCCAGGTAAGGGAAAGGGAACACTCCCAAGTGACTCACCCACAGCCACAGTTAGGAGACAAAATGGGAATCTGTACACATGTCTATAGGAGCATAAAACCTGTGTTTCTCACACACAGGGTCTGGGAAAAGCAGGGGGGTGGTGCTGAGAGGGGATGGGGACAGTTGAGGAGACGGCACTGGGGTAATTTTTCCTTCCTCCAAAGTTTGCCACAGCACTGCCACTCGGCAAAGTTTCAAGCAGCAGCCAGAGAGGGGAGACCAGCTCCTCGGGAACACACTGGAGAGGCCCGAGAAGGGGACAAGTTCCAACATGAGTCCCCAGCCCTCATGCCATATGGAGGGCTTTTCTAGGTGCATGAAATCAGTAGTTCCACAATCAACAGCTCTGAGATGTCCCAAGCCTTGTCCTCCCAGCTCACTCTGCCTGCAGCACCCAGCCACCCAGAAGAAGGACACAGCCTGCTCCTGTATTTGGCTTCAGGTGAGAGAAGTGCTGAGCCTCGTGAGCAG
Source organism: Perodicticus potto (assembly GCA_963574655.1). Classification (NCBI taxonomy): domain Eukaryota; kingdom Metazoa; phylum Chordata; class Mammalia; order Primates; family Lorisidae; genus Perodicticus; species Perodicticus potto. The sequence continues at coordinate 8,142 of CAUYRH010179445.1, forward strand.
ACGGTGAAACTACACAATGCCTGGTAACTCCTCCGGTCCATCAATGAGCTCTGATAAAGCACCCACTCCGTGTCAGGGGCCGTGCTGGGACAAGGTGGGGTGCGAAGGTGAACAGGGTGCGGGGCCTGCCTTCCAGGAGTTTGTGACTTATCGTGGAGACTGACAAGTTCAAAAACTCTGGCTGGGTCAAGGCAAGATCAGCACTGTGGTCAGGCCCAATCATTCTTCATTCCACATTAAGCATTTCTTCATGCAATAAACACTGCGGGTTTAGTGCTGGAGTGCATCCCCCACGCAGCAAAGACAGCGGAGGTACTCCAGAAGGCTGCATAGAGGAGGTGGTCCTGAAGGGAACAGCTCCTGCCCTGAAATGTAACCCCTCCTCCTCCTCCCCAAATCTCTACTCCCAAACAGCCTCCAGGTCAGGCAAGGCAATGCTCCACTAAACATTCAGCCTTAGAGAATAGCAAAGCAGGCAGAAGTGTTCCAGGTGGGTGGCTGTGTGCAGAGTGACTTAAACCCTCTGTGCAACAGCTTCATTTCTTGTGAGCTGGGAGTAATCATGCCAAATTTTCCGATTTAACAAGGCTATCATCGTGAGGATTAAACCTTTCGCTAGAAGGAAGGGTGCCATTTCGCAGTGTGGAACCCCAGGGATTGCCTGGACATCAATTAATTAGGACAGATGGTGTGGGGGTGTGGGGGTTGCCAATTGCTAATAACGCTTTCCTTGCTGGATCAAGTGGAGCTTGAGATAGAAGAATTAGGGGGCAGGAAAGGGGGGACTTGGGAACTTAGCACTGCAAATACACCCAAACCCACTCAGAACTTCAATATTGCAACAGCTGGGCTTGCCCACTGAGCGCCAGCCTTGCTTCTAAGGTTCCCTTTGCTCTAAGGACAAAGGAAAAGAAATGTCAGTAAGTAGTATATGGCCATGAAGATCCGTCCCTGCCTTCTCTTCAGACTCATCTTCTACAATTCCAATCCTGAGCCTCCTTACCCAACACACGGGCTCACATACAGACACTCACCTGCACAAACGCACACACAGACACACACACATCCCCCGAGCAATACTGAACTACCATGTTTCCTCAGTCCCATGACACCATTAAGCTTAAGAAAAAAAAATTGGTTTAACCAGGGATAAGGCAGGCTAGGCAGGGAGTAGACACTACATTAAATACATCATTTAATTGACTCTTGATTTTAAGAGTTTTAAAGGAAAAGTGCGTCTGATGAGAGAAGCAGGGCAAGTTAATTTCATGTGAGGTGAAGATCGCTTAAGGAGATTTTAAGTTATGAATGGGAAAGAAAAAGCAAGAGTTTATTTTTCTTCCCCCCTTTATGAACCAAGCCAGGCCCTGTGTTCCAAGGCTGGGCACCTTTGCTTTTTACACCAGTTGTCAAAACAAGCCCAAAATATCTCTGCACTCAGGCTTTTATCCAGAAGAGAGGGGTGCACAGACGGGCAGATATAGAAGCGAGGAAGGGGAGGGAGAAGTAGCAGTGAGGTGAGGCCCGCAGGAGGCAGGGGCCCTCCACCGCCTCACCCCAGGATGGGGAAAGACCTCCGATGAGGCAGGGGCTCCGCAGAAAGCCCTCGTCCTCCAAGCTTGGCAGACCCAGCAGCACAGCCACCCACCTCAAATGGACTGTGGCAGGACTCCTCTGGCCTTTCAGCAGCAGTGGTCAGTTTTTCCTGAAAACTTGGGCTCTGGTATCATCGGGAACGACAGCAAGAGCAGACCCCCAAAACAAAGCAGAGAGATTTCTCTCTCCAGCCTGGAGAGTGGGGGCTTGGATCCAGATTAAAGTGGACTTAGCCGGTTACACAAGTCCTTGTGTGTATCATTTCTCGCACCTATGAACTGGGGGGTTGGGTCATTACACGGGCTGCATTTCAGTCCCAGGACCAAGGCAGTGCAGTAATGGTCTCTCCTCCCGGTGCTTCTCCCCAGAAGATGGGGCTAGTTCCTGACCCTCCCTCCATCACAGAGATTAAGGCACACAGGAGCTGCCAGTTTGCTCTGCCTCCACATCAATGCACTACCTGGCTAGGAGTTCCCACACTTCCCCTGCCTTCAACTGCTTGGAAAGCTCGTGAAGAACATACCTTCCCACTGCCACTTCCAGGGAGTCTGATTCTGTGGGTCTGTGGTGGAATGCAGAAGTTCACATGCCCCCAAGTCACTGGGCTCAAGGACCACCCCCCATCACAACCTGAGGAGCTCTGAACAGAGAGGACGGGCTGTCTGTCAGGTTCAGGGTTATAGTTGCAGGTTACAGGATGGAGAAGAGGCTTCCAGAAGTAGATGCTGGAAAACTGGCTGAGGGAAGTGGCTGGGTGGGTAGCTGAAGAAATGAGTGAGTGAATGAATTAATTTAGTAATAATGGACTCATTCACTCACTTACCCACTCACCCACCCACCACTTAATTAATTAATAAATCTACATCCCCAAGGGCTATAAAAAGTATTGTGAAGACTCTAAATGCCAGATAACATTACTTTTGAAGAAATCCTTGTGAACTAAATGTATAACATGGGATCATTTCCCCAAGATTCTCCCTAGAAAGCTTTGGCATCTTCCTCCATGGAGATATTTTCAAGAATCTAACAGTGTCTCAAGCCTATTTGCCAAATTCTGGTGCAGTGGGTTGGAAGCATCTGCCCCTGCTGCTTGGAGTGCATTCCTGGGTGCACTGGAGCCCCGCTGTGCTGCTCGGGTCCTCTGCGTGCCTCCCTGACTCTGCACCCAGGGCCCGAGGTACAGGATGAACTAGAGTTGGGCCCCGCAGGAGGCATGTTTGTCCCCAGACCCCCTCTCTGATGTATGTGCCCAGGACAATGTCCCCCCTGGGGACAGTGAGCAGCACTCCTGCATAGGACTGCATTCCTGCAGTTATTTACCTATATAATTAAGGTCCTGGTTGACTATGAATTCATCAAGACAGAGATTGTCCTGAGTGGACCTGGTCTAATCTGCTGAGCTCATATCAGAGGTGAGAGCTCAAAGTGCCAAGAAAGGAGAGGGTTTTGTGACAACAAATGGCACTTGGCAGCTAGGAGCTGAAAACCAACCCTGCCTGACAGCCAGCAAGCGAACAGGGCCTCGATGCTACAACAGCCAGGAACTGAATTCTGCCAACAGCCTATGGGCTTGGAAGAGGACCTCGATCCCCAGGTAAGACGCATCTGTACTGGACACCGTCATTTCTGCCTTATGAGACTCAGCGGAGAACACGTCCCAGGACTTCTGATCTACACAATCTGCAAGATAATAAATAATAGGTGTTTTCAGCTGCTAAATTTGTGGTAATGTAATATAGCAGTGAAAAACTCATAGAGTCCCTTCCCCCAAGCAGCTCACAGACATCCTGGGGTATGACAAGCACAGGCAAGTAATTACTGTGCTGTATTGTTTCCAAGGCTATAGCAACTCAGCTTTATTACTTTTTAAAAGTTGAGCCCAACTTGCCCTCAGAAAATTTTTCCTTCTCATCTCTCATCCCACATCTGCACCCACTTAATCCACAAATTTGTGTTGAGCTCCTGTTCTGTGCCCGATACTGTGCTAGACCCCCAAGGATGCAATGTGACACTGACACAGTTCCCGATCCTCTGACCTTGTCCCCAAATATCCATCCCTAACCTTGGGCAACCCACTGATGTCCAAAGACACAGTTTAAAAGCTCTCTTGTTGACCCATCTAGAGCCCCCATCAAAACAAACAGCTCCATTCTCAAGAGCCTCATGTGTGAAAAAGAAAAAAAACAGAAAGCAAAAAACAACTTCCCTCCTCAGAATTTCCATAGCAAATGTCATGCACTTGACTTAACCGTTTGGGGCCCTGCTGTGCACCTGAACTAAATGAGTGTGTGTGCAGCTTGCTGACCTGCTACCTCCTTGGGGACAGGGGCTGTGCCTCTCAATCTATGCTCACAGCTTAACTCTGGACATGTGGAAGATGGTCAGAAAACACCAGCCAAATCACAAACCCCATATATGACTCATCCCTCCCTGCAGCTCCTCACCAACTAGCCTTGGTTCTACCCGTTAGAGGTCAGTCCAGACTGAAATGGAGGAGACAGGCTTCAGGAGAGACACAGTAGTAGTCGGATACGCAGCCGACTTATAAGACCGGCCTTGCCTGACATCCGCAACCAGCCAGACCGCCTGGCACCCTGGGCCCTGGCCACAAAGATAGGTGCCCTTCGCTTGTGCAGGTCAGTTTCAGAAGTGTTATCTACAAACTGAATTTCTGTAGTCAAACCTTATTTTTAAAGTGGCAGGGTCTCCGTCCACTGAAGGGATTATTATAATGAGTCTCGTCTCAAAGTGAGGACTCACTTAAGGTATTTTTAATACCACCAATTTGAAAGGGACATAAGATAGGTCACAATAAATAGAGAAACTGATGGTGAAACTAAAGGTTGTCAAAAGGGGAGACTTTAAATTACTGGGAAGGAGGAGAAAGATAGGCCAAGAGTCTGAAATGAGATAATGCCACAGCCTCTTGAAAACCAGGACAAAAGGGAAGAAGTTGGACTTTTCTAGCTGTTATTGCCAGATGGAAAGAAGTAAAACGGTCTGCCTGGAGAGAGAAACCTGTCCTCGGAGCTCAGTTATGGGCGGGTCACGGGCGAATTCCATGAGAAAAATGGATCACACGGAGAGTATTTGTCACCGGGCCTGACACATAGTAAGGACCCAGTGATTGCCAGTTAGCAGTGGTGGCAGCAGCAGCACTGGACAGGATAGAACATTACCCTTAACGTTCTGCAGAAAGCTTGTGTTTTCAACAAGAGTGTGAGAGACACCAAGTTCCGCCAATGCCAAGGTCATGCCATTACATGATAACTCAGGAGAGAGATTTTTGGAGACCGCTTAGTTAATTTGTAGGTAGCATGACAGATGGCAAAATGGGACTCTGTGGCCTGTTTCGGCCAGACCTTCATACAACATTGCCACCTGCCCCCACTTTTCAGAGGCCAGACCAGGGTCTGTGATCTCACTGCAGGTATAAAGCACCTGGGCATCTTGTTCCAGCAGCTTCTGACTCATAAGTTCTAGGGTGGGCCTGAAAAGTCCCCTTTCTGCAAAGCTGCAGAAGTCGCTGATGCTATGGATGGAGGTGCTAGGCCAGCTAACCAGGTCTGCACAGGGCAGGCTGCAAAGCCGGTGAGAACCACAGCCACCACCTACTGTAAACTTGTGTGAGGATTCCCAGCCTGAGGAGGTGGAAGAGAAATGTCTTGGTATCTTGTGAATTCAGCGCCCCTGGGGGGGGGAGAAGAGGGCCTCACCACTGCGTCTCAGACCTACTAAGAAGCCTGTAAGAGACCACCTGGAGAGTGTACTGTCCCCAGACCTTGGGGACATGACAGCCAGCAGTCCAGCAGGCTTGATTCCCAGGGGATGTCTGGAAACGCTCTCTGGACAGAAAATGGTAGGGGTGGCCCCGTGTGGACAGCCCTGGAGGGGTGCCGCAGGAGGTAGCAATGCTAAGCTTTTGTGAGGGAAGCTCCCAAGGACTGGGAAGGGCCCAGGGAGGAGTCAGAGGCTGCAAATATCTGCCAGGCCCAGAGAAAAGCAAAGGAAACCCCACCTCAGGGTTACACGCAGAGGCCTCTTCCTGCTTCTGCCCTTTCTCCCTCCCTGTGCTCTCACCCACAGGGACCAGAGGAAGCCCCTGCTCCGGGCTGCTGCTTTCTACGGTGAGATCGCTCCTGGGACTCCAAACCAACCGCAGGACTTGGGACTTCTGAGCACATAGACAAGCCGTGGGCTGAACAGGGCAACCGGCGGACGATAATGTCACTGCTGCCCGTGCTCCAGGCAGCATCCTGCTCAATGAACCACATGCGTCACCCGCTCTGAGCACCGACTCAGCCAGCTGGCCTGCGCTGGCCTTAGGCTACTGGGGTCCGAACCCCAGCTGCACCCCTTTCTAATTGTGTGATGCAGAAGGTTCCCTTCACGGGCTGCAGGGTGGAGAGAGAACGAAGGAAGCCCAGGCCTGGCACCCGAAGGCACCCAACTGACGGTGCCCTCCTGGCTCCAGAAAGATCTGTGTGCTCTAAAATGGTGCTACTCCTCCAACATGAAAGCGCTTCAGAATCGCCCAGACTGGTGATCAAAAGTGCAAGCTCTGTGGCTTCCCCCTAGGAAATCTGAATTCACCATGTCTCCCTAGGACTCGGGACCCACCTTTGATCCCTCCCTCCAGGGGATTCTGACTCAGGTGATCACAGACGGAAAGATCCCAGGAAGGCTGCTGGAAAGAGAGTGAACATTTCTACTCCAAAGGAATGCTAACCTGTCTCCAGCTGGGTTCAGCCAGACCTCAGGGTTCTGGAAATGTTTTAGGCTTGAAACAGAAATCCTTTTGTAAATGTCACTGGCCGTCTGGGCTGTCTGAAGGTAAAAGAAGGGGGAACGCTTGGGCAGCCCACACACATGCCCTCAGCCTGCCTGATGGCAGCACCGAGGGAAAGCTGCCCAGCAAGACCCCTGACGGACACAGGTGGAGGCCCTGACAGTGCCCAGAGGGAGTCTGGTGCAGAAAGGAGGACATGGCCACCCCACCACCACCACCACAGGACAGTAGGGAGTGGACTGTCCAGCACGTCTGGGGCCACATGTCATGCCTATGGAGGGACCCTGACCACAACACAGGGTCCTGCTGAGGTTCCACTCAGACCGAGAGCTCAGTGCTGCTGACCTGGTTCGTTTAAAGCAAAGTGACGCTGACCTGACCCAAGAGACAGCCTTGACTCCCATCCCCCCCTCCTAGCACGTGGGTTTCGTGGCCTCTGTTCCCTGACACCTCCCAGTGCGGTACACACCAGGTGCTCAGGAAATGTGTGTTGCTCAGATAAAAGGCTGAGCAGGATGAGCAGATGAGTCAGTACATGAGTGAGTGAGTGAAGGTGCCAACTCATCTCCCATTTTCCAAGTTTCCTTTCTTTAGCTTCTACGCACTGCAGCCGAAGTGCTCTTGCCGCACACAGGACAGAGGCCCTGAAGTTCCTCTCCCACCCCAACAGTCTTTAGTGGCTCTCCCTGGGTCACCTGCAGACCTCCTGTGCTCTCACCTGTGTCAGGACTTACACCACCCGGCTCCTGACGACACTCCATCTGCCTGTGCACAGCTTCCTGACAACGCTGCCTATTCTTGTGCTCCTGTCAAAATCCTTCTTCATGTAGGTTACTCTAGGACACCCTCCAAACATTCACTTAATTATCGTCTCCTCCAGGAAGCCTCCCCTGACTGCCTCAGGCTGGGTTAAGTAGCTTTTCATTAATTCAGCAGAAAGTTATTAAATACCTAGTCTGTGTCAGCAACTCCCTCCTTTAAGACTCTATAACATTCTATCCAAATGTCGATTTATTGCTGTTCTATTCCTAAAAAAGGCCACGGAACACAGTAGGAATAAAATGCAGAATGACAAAATAAATCGACCTTATAATTTCCAGGAGATGGGCGTATCCCCATGGTTAATGAACGTTGTCAGACATTGTCAAGGACACGGTGTGAGGGAAAATACCTCCTCTCCTCCAGAGCAGAGCAAAGCTTTTGCCACATATGGCATCGGCAGCATTTCTGCTGCATCCTCTTCAGAAGCCGAAGCTCCTGCCCGTCTCCTCCAAGAAGCAGGGCTTCCTCAGCGCGTCTGAGTATCACGCTGTCTGCAGGAGCACGTGACTGGGGAATCCCATCTGTTCGTGCAAGCACGCCCACGCATGACAAATGAATTCATCTGCAGTGTTTGCCAGTAGCTGCTTCAGAAGCAAAGGAGACCGGCAATGAATTATTCATCCCAAGGAGATGCTCGGCCCAGCCTTCCAGAGCAGGGCCAGCCTGGAGAAGCACCCCTCGTCTGCAAGGCTCGGGCCCGTTACACAAAATAATAATTAATAATAATCATCTCTCATTGAGTCCCTACCATACTCCCTGCTGAGAGCTTAACCTATATTATTTAATCTCATTTTCATAACAGCCCCTCTGAATATGAGGTATCATCATCCTCATTTTTAGCACTGCAGAATGGCAAGGGGAGCACGCTGGGCGCTGCTGGTTCCTGTGGTCCCCAGAAGGTGTGTTCCCCTGCAGGAGGAAGAGGCAGGGAAGCCCAGGGAAGTCTGGGGAGCGATCCCCATGGGCAGAGCTGGGAAATGCCTGGCCTCCCTCCGCTCTGCGGATTTAACATTCACGGCAGTACGTGGATCAGGCAGGATGACTTGCTCTGAGCCCTCGCCAGCCCCAGCCATGTCAAATGCAGCTGCTATTTCCAGCAGCTTCTCTGCCAGAGAACCCCTGTCGCGTTGGTATGGCTGAATCAGTGATTTTAGAAGACAGACGTGCTGTTAAGATATGGCAAGGGGTGCAGGGAGCAGGGGAGGCAGGGGACGCAGGGTGCACTCCCAGGACCATAACCGAAGCAACCATTACCGTCCAGCCCAGGGACTGCAGGTGAGAAAGGCAAAGGGACAAGTGATATGATCCTTTGAGAAAAGTAATAAAAACAAGATGGATGGAGGTTTGAAACAAACAGACATTTTAAGCATGTTAGAAACGTCTCTCACACCCTCCTCGTTTCACAAAGGATGTGGAGTCACCTATAAGATTTTGCACACTATGGCAATACAGAAATATGCAAATAGGAAATCAGAGGAATGATAAATAATGAATGATGAACAGGATGCCTGGCGAATAGAGATGGAGAAGGGACTGAGTTAGGGCTCCAAGCCCCACATCACCACCCAGGGAGGGGCTGCAGGCAGCCAGTCAGCTGACTTGAAGATGCTGACAGTCTCCCTGTCCCTCCAGAGTTCTTGGCTGGATTGCATCACCTCGGCCACCAGAGCTACAGCAGCTGCAGAAATGCATGGGCACAGGCCTCCTGGGCCACCTCTCAGTCTCCACTTGAGCCATGCCCCGCCCTGGCCTTGACCCCAGGCAGCTTCCCTCTCCTTCCAGTTTCTCCCCTGCAGCCTCAGTTTCCTTCCAGCTCTGCTCCTCAGCCTGATGCCATTGCCCACCTAGGGGTAGCAGGTATGAGGACTCAGCAGTCTCCACTGCAGCCTGGCCCAGTGCAAAAACACCAGAGAGGTGTTATCACCACACAGTGAGGAGAGGGGGCTGCCCTGGGCTTCCCTCTAACGTGGCAAATGCCAGCCCTGTTGCTTATCACCTTTCTCCCCCAGGAGTCTGGGGAACTCCTCGACTACAGAGGCTTAGTCTTACCCACTCTGGATTCCTGGGACCTGGTCCCTAGCTGCGGAAGCCAACAGCAGTGACATGCTGCCTTGTGACTCATGTCTCAGCAGTGACAGCGCCCAAGGACCTTGGCTACTCTGAGCTCCACAGGCTCGATGGGATTCTGTTTCTATCTGTATTCTGACTACATATATCCAGCCTGTGTCAGGAGCAGGAGCCAGACGAGCACCTCCAGGCTCTGGTGCTGTCCATGGTCTGGATGGTTTTGTTGCCCATTAAGGAGTGAGGAATTGCCCAAACCATGCGTTTTCGATGGGACAAAAACTGGCACTTGGTGGGCAAAAGATATCTCAGCTATTGCAATGGTCTGTGGCACTTACAAGAGTCATAGCACATGCACATATATCTTTGGCACAAAAATGTCATGAGATTAGGAAGAAAAGGCCTAAAAATGCTCGTCAGATCAACGATCACAAACAAAACATTAAGAAACGCTGGTCTGTACTATTCACACACAACGGGCTAGCTATGCCTCATTTCTCAGGAAAGAAGGAACCAGAGGCTCAGGGAGGTCATGTGACTTACCCAGACCATGGTGGTGGCACCAAAATAGAACTCTAGGTCTGGGATACTGGTTCTTCCTGAAGACACATTCAATCCATGGGAATGAGGCATTTGCCTTGAGGCATTCAAGTTTTTTTTTGTTTGTTTTTTGTATTGCTCATTTTGATGTTTTTAAACAAGAATGGAGTTTTTGTTTGTTTTTAAAGAATTTAGGCCTGGCACCTGTAGCACAGTGGTTACGGTGCCAGCCTCATGCACCAAGGCTGGCGGGTTCGAACCCAACCTGGGCCAGTGAAACAACAATGACAACTGCAACAAAAAAAATAGCTGGCACTGGGGTGGGCGCCTATAGTCCCACCAGCTACTTAGGAGGCTAAGGCAAGAGAATCGCTTAAGCCCAAGAGTTTGAGGTTGCTGTGAGCTGTGACATTACTGCACTCTACAGAGGGTGACATAGTGAGACTGTCTCATATCTAGATATACTCATTGCTAAGATGGTATTTCTCTCTACACATTTTACCTTCTCTTTATAATTCCAAACTACAGAATTCAAAACTTTGTCTTCTCCTTGGAATTCCAAACCAGTATTTAATAATTGAGACACTCCTTCATACATTGAGGGGGTAGGAGGCAGCTGACACCAAGGTTCCTCTGAGGAGAGAGACAAGGAAGTTATCCTCAGGGGTGCATAGTCTGGGGCTAGGAGTGCCCAAGGCTGGGTCCACTTTGAGAAAAGGCCAAGCTCAGGAAACTTCAGGGAGGGGAGAGGGAGCTGGGAGTCGCAGGTGGCATTACAGAAGGAGTTCTTCCAAGCTAACACTGAAGGAAGAGTAGGAGTTCCCTGCTGGATAAGACAGAGAGGGAATCCAAGCAGACGGGCTGACATGTGCAAGGGCACCCATATGAGGGAGCTTGGAGGGTGGAGGTGCTAACCGTTCCCAGGGAGAAACTTATGTCTAAGTAACCACCACTGTTAATTGGTTCTCTGTGCCCCTTCTGCCCAAAGAAACCAAGCAGGATAAGCCTGATCCCTGTTTAACCTGACAGGCTGTATGAGTCCAAGTCCCAAATACAAACATGGAAATTGGGGAACATTCCATAAGGGGACTATTTATAAAAGTGGGGCAAGGTTTAGGGAATTTGGCAAATGAAGGCGAAGTCCCCTGGGATTGGCAATAGCAGAGAACTAACTCTAACCTACAGGTCCAGGGCAGGGAGCAATTATCACCAACCAGTAGAGTTGGTCACTGAGAGAGAGGGCTCCCAAGAAGGGCTGTGGCCACAGTGGCTCAGCAGCGAGGGGACCAGGTAAAGCCCTTCCTTCGAGCTCTGACCCAGATTTCTTGCTGGTGCTCTGTCAGTGCCCAACCAGATTCAGAGGGCAGGGAGCCACTGGTGAAATTCACAAGATCAGTTCCGTATGGGTGGAGAATGGATTTGGAGAGGTGAATGGAAAATACCCAGCACATGGACAGCTGTGGACAACATCGACTTTTTCTTTTTTTTTTTTCTTAAGAGGGAGGAAGGAAGGGAGAGAGAGACAGAGGAACAGCGGCATCTACTTTTTCTTAAACCCAGTCTGTCTGTACGTGACCCCTGTTCCGATGATACACACACACAAAAACTCATGTTGTGACCACTTAACAACAATATGGCCATGTGACCACTTAACAACAATATGGCCATGTGACTCAGTAAAAAATACCCATTTTACCCAATATGGGTAAAATTCACTCATTCATTCATTCATTTTAGGTACTGCGCTGAATAAGGATAAGTCTGTGAACAACTTGCTTCCTACTGGAGTCCACGCAAAGGAAGCCAAGCTGGGCCAAAAGAAGCTCAGTTCTGGAACCTCTATGGGTGACAACACGATGTTCTCTTTCTGTTGGCCCTGGAGTTGAGAGGCTGTAAGTCTGGAGACCTGTGAGACAGCTGGGGAAGCAGAGTGAGGGCGAGAGGCTCACGGATGGGCCCACCAAAGGTCTAGGATATAAAAGTGCTCCTGGTTCATAAGCAAAGGAAATAATTCTCCACCAAGCCACTCTCCCTCAGCTTCCAGAGATTTCCTGAAGGTATTCGGGATCAGGAATGAGATCCCGAACACTGTGGCAGCTATGGTTGGGAATAAGAAGCTGATTCTGGATTTTTTCTGAGTAAAAACATCATTACCCACACTGAGTGACCCACCCACTGGAAAAGGAGGAGGGAATAATTACTTTCACGCCTGATGATGAGAAACATACAAGCCCAGATCATAGCATCTGAAGAGGAGCAGTGCTGACTGGCAGCCACAGGGAAGGATCCGAGGATCTGTGACGGAGCTAAGGAAACATCTCCAGCTTCGGCGTGGGTTTAATGAGGTGCGCTCAGAGCAGGCAAGGCGGGAGAACAGGAAAAAAGCAGTGAGGGACCCCGGAGCTCTGGGTCAGAACCTAGTTCTGCCTTGAATGGGCTTTGTGATTGGGGTTAAAAGTCATTTATTCCCCATTCTGTTTTAGCTATTTCAACTGCTAAATTTAAAAAGTAGATAGCTGTAAGGGCAGTGAGCGTGGGTGCGGAGAAAGGCTAGGAAAAGTGACAGCATCATGGACAGACCTTGGTTCAAGTCCCAATTCAACCTTGAAAAGCTGTATGACATAAGGCAAGTCAGTCTCTAAGCCTCAGTGTTCTCATCTGTAAAATGGGTGTGACAGCACCCCCCCTTAGCCATCTTGGTAAGGGCTGAGAGATAAATAAAGATGCAGAGTGATAGCCAGAACATTGAGAAAGACCAGGATACCTGAGAAGGGACTGGTCTGGAAAGGTCAGAAGATGCTTCCTAGCCCACAATCCTAAGGGTTTGGGGCTCAGGTGCGACAGCATCTTTGAAGCAGGGACAGATTCATCCTGTCATAGGCTCCCCGCTCAACAACTGAGTTCTCTCATCTCGGACTGAACACGGGATCTTTCATCCTCACAATTTTCAGCTGTAAGTAAAAACCTTGAAAATTATTAAGAGTACATGGATTTCAGGATTTACAGGTCACAGACACAGTTGGAGATAGAGGTGCCTTATTAAAAAGGAGTAAGTGCAGTATTTTTCATTTGAATATTGATTTTGAGAACATTATCTCTCTCGAGCTACCACTGTGCTTTCCCAGATGCCAAATGCCACAAGGGAAGGCCCAGCGTCTTAAGTCCTAACTCTTGGGACCAGGCAGAGCCCTTCTCAGCCCTGGAACGCTTGCCAGGAAAACCCCGGTGGAGGCCACAGGAGCAAGGCCCCACCCCCAGCTCTACCCCTGAAGTTCCCTGCGCCCTTAGAGAGATGAGAACTGTTCTCCACGAGGCTGCTATACCCAGAGGGCTTGTCTGTATCGGCTTTATTGCTAATCCTTGAAGCAAATGTATGGTGGGCAGTATTATTAGTCTAGCTTAGAGATGAGGAAACCGAAGCTCAGAAATTCCCAAGTGACTTGCCAAAGCAACACGGGAACAAAGGCCTGAATATGAGCTCAATACCATCTTAACTGGAGAATGTGGGTTCTCTCAAACATGTCATTCTCCCTCCAAAGCACAGAAAGCAACAGGGCTGCCATGCTGAACTACTCAGGGACGGTATCAGTCAATTGAGGCTGCCATGGCAGAGTGCCACAGAGTGGGTGGCTGATAAACAACAGGGATTTATTTCCCAGTTTCTGGAGGCGGGGAGTCCAGTATCAGGTGTCAGTGTGGGTGGGTTCTCGATCTTCTTCTGGGGTTGCAGGCTGATGACTTCTTGTATCCTCATGTGAAGAGCACAGGAGCCCTCTCTGGGTCTCTTCTACAAAGGCACAATTCCCATTGTTGAAGCTACCCCATGCCCTAACCACTTTCCCAAGCCCATCTCCTAATGCCATCACACTGGGAGCTAGAATTTCAACATATGGAATCTGGGGGCACATACATTCAGTTCATAACAGGTAACCCACCCACCTACGGGGACAAGTGTTTGCTGAGTAAGTCCTGATGTGCCTAAGACAGCATCAGTCATTGCAGGGTCATGGACACAGATGACTGGGCCTGTCAGTCCCGTGGACTGCCACAGCCAGACAGCAGCCCAGTGGCACCTGCAGCTTTGTCCCTTTCCCAACACCAGGACTGGCTGCCTCCTTGGCAGACACCCAGAGATACGTGGGCTGTATTCTTCAGTCAAAAGAAGACAGAGATAGACCAGATCCCAGGCAGCACATAGGGAGGTCACTGTGGTCTGAACAGACTCCCAGAGGGAAGACGCCTCTGGGCAAACATGAGTGTCTATTCACTTGCATTATGCCTTGATGAATAACTAATCTGGACAGAGCCTCAGTGTACTGAAACATGCTGATGAAAGTCTGATAGACAAAGCACCCTGTTGGGGTGCTGTCTGTGCTCTGCATTCCTCAGACTGGGAGGAGACTGCCTGCTTCTCTAACCAAGGCTCTGGAGCCTGGGAGCGCAGCACAGAACGTGCCCCTGTGTTTCTCCCCACCAAGAACTGTGCCTAATTCTCCTCCATCACTCCAGCCCCTGGACTAGCACATAATGGGTGCTCAAAGAAGTGTTGCTGGGGTCAAGGTGGAATACATTTAAATTTTAATCCCAAAGGTAAATATGGCATGTGAAAGGTAAACTAGAAGGGAAGGCTGGTATACACCAGGGGGCAGCTTGAGCCAGGGGGGTGGAGGAGCAGGGAGACCAAGGTCAATGTTTAAAAGGTATACACATCTGACAAGTCTAGGAAGGCTCCCTGTGGTTTCTAAATTTTCTGACTGGCTACATGTGCATGTGTAGACACAGCTTTGGTTGCCTGTAGATGTGGGCAGTAATATTTTATGATGTGTGATGACCAAATATATTCATGCATGTGACTGATCATACAAGCTCTAAGCAAAATGGGAGCTTTCCCCAGGCCAGGAAGAACTCTAGAAAAATGAAAATCCAACAACTTAGGCACAAATGTTTGATAAGAGGTCTCAAGAAACCAGCATTGGGAAATGGGAAATGCTCTACAATAACCACCAGTGACAAAGGGTAGATGATTAAGAAATAGCAGATGCGACGTGCAGGATAAATTTTTAAAGGTGCTTGAAACCTGCAGAAAGAGCACGAGGAACACCCAAGCCCAGAGGAGCAGAAGAAACGTGCCAGGGCAGAGTGCAGCCCATGGCCGGACCCTGGGGACAGCGCTGGAGACAAGGCAGGGGGCCAGTTTAGGTAGATGGAGGGCGATGGTGGGTGAGAGCAGTCCTTTAAACCTCAGCTAGTGGCTCTGTCTTCAGCAAAAATAAAGTTTCCCGACCTGGAAATAAGGAATAAGCAGGAACAAGCTGGAACACAGGGTATTACAGGATGCGAGACTCCGCCTAGAACAGACCCTCTACCTAGATCTGCCTGCAGAATCACAGAGGAAATGTATTTTCTTAAAAACAAGGGATGGGGAAGATGCCTGGACCCTGAGGATGGCCAAACACAGGATCCATTTTCCTGAGGGAGCCAGGAAGAGCCCAGGGTCGAGTTGTCATACTGGTTCTGCTTCCCTACCCTCCTCCCTCCAGTTCTGAGGCCCCACCCCTCCTCCCTCCAACTCTGAGGCCCCACCCCTCCTCCCTCCAACTCTGAGGCCCCACCCCTCCTCCCTCCAGTTCTGAGGCCCCACCCCTCCTCCCTCCAGTTCTGAGGCCCCACCCCTCCTCCCTCCAGTTCTGAGGCCCCACCCC
>CAUYRH010179448.1:0-11449 GCA_963574655.1 Perodicticus potto
TGGCCCATTTTGGTGGTCTGTGTTGAGAATAGGTCTAAGTATTTCCTGTAGAGCTGGTCTTGTCCTGGTGAATTTCCTTAGTGCTTGTATATTTGCAAAAGGCTTGATTTCTCCATCAATTTTGAGGCTTAGTTGGGGGATACCAAATTCGGACTAGAAATTGTATTGTTCAAGAACGTTGAAAGTGGGTGATGTTGCTCTTCTGGGTTGGAAGGTTTCAGTTGAAAAGTCTGCTGTGATCCTAGTGGCTTTGTCTCTATAGGTCAGTTGGTACTCCTGGCTGCTTGCAGAATTTTTTTCTTTCATCTTGACTTTGGATAGATTCATTGCAATGTGTCATGGAGAGGATCTGTTTGAGTTGAGATGAGTGGGGTTCAAAATACATTTAAAGGGAGTGTGTCAGGGTCTTTAGTAAAACTAGGGAAGTTTACCTTTACTGTGGTCTCTTGTAGGGCTTCTATTCTGTTGGGACAATTTTATTCCCTTTTAGGAGTCTCTATTGTTTGTATATTTCAATGCTTCATGGTGTGTTTTTAAGCACCCATTCTGGTATTTCTCTTTTCTTTTCTGCCTCTTTAACTACCTGGTTTAACATGAAAAGTTTATCCTCTAGTACTGAGGTTCTTTCTTCTCCATGGTCTAACCTATTTTTCATACTTTTTACTGCATCTTTACTTTGCCTGATTGTCTACTTCATTTGTATTTGCTCCACCATATCCTTTCTTTATTCTATATATTTCTTGTCCAACTTTGGTTCTGTATTTCCATTTTCTCATCAATTCCTTTTATTGTCTTTATCCATATTTTAAATTTCCTTTCTGTCAAGTTCATTAATTCTTTATAGGTAAAGTCTTCTGCAGTGGCTGCCTCATGGTCCCTTGGGGTAGTCCCTGTGTTTTGGTTTTTCTTGTTGCCTGAATTTTTTTCTTTCTTTCTTTCTTTTTTTTTTTTTTTGGTAGAGACAGAGTGTCACTCTATCGCCCTCTGTAGAGTGCTGTGGAGTCACAGCTCACAGCAACCTCCACCTCTTAGGCTTGAGCGATCCTTTTGCCTCAGCCTCCCAGGTAGCTGGGATTACAGGCACCCACCACAACACCCAGCTAATTTTTTTTTTTTGGTGCAGTTCGGCCAGAGCTGGGTTTGAACCCGCCACCCTCAGTATATGGGGCCGGTACCCCACTCACTGAGCCACAGGTGCCGCCCTGAATTTTTTTCTTGTTGGTTCCTCCTCATGTGTTCTTTCTTCTTGTTTCCTTCCTTGTCCTGCTTTTTCTTCTCACTGCCTCCAGTGTTTGAAATGGAAGTTCTTGCTCTTAATGATAGTATGTTGCAATGTGTCTCCAGGACACCTGGGGGTGCTGTGGGTTTTTTTAGGAGACAGCACAGCCAGCAACTTCCATGCTCTTATTTGAAACATAGTTGCCTTTGGTGATGGCCAGATTATTTCCTCAGCATTCAGAACCTGCTGGGTTAGGATCTTAAAGCTCACAAAAATCCTTCAGGGGCAGGTCTCACATTGCCCACTGACGCCAATTCCTGTGGGGTGTGGGAGTCCCTCACCCTGTCCCAAGAGTGGAGATCTGATCCTGAAATGTAGAATTAAGACAGTCATGCTTTAGAACTTCTCTGAATCCTCCCACAATGGCAGCCCCCTGCCTGCTAAGACCTTCTCAGTATGGCTGCCTCACCAGCCACCAAACCTATAGCAAATCCCCTTCAACTGTTATTGGAATCTGGTTGCTGTATACTATTCAAGTCCACCCACACTTTCAAGCTTTCCACTCAATTCATAGTTTATCCCAACAACTGAAAAATCCGGAAAGGCTTCCTGCCATCCTGGGCCTCTGTGGGCAGCCAGCCAATCCCAGCCAGTTGCAATCACTTATTTAATTCCTCAGATTTCCACTCATTGGGATTATACATTGTATCCAGCTCACCATCTCCTGGCTGTGCTCCCTGATCTCTAACTCTGGGTAAGGTCCCTGTGTCAGGAATGGCGAGGTTCTCTCTTTTCCCAGGTGTTCTAGGAGAGCTCACTTGAATCATCCTTCTGGTCTTCCATCTTCCTCTGCCACCTGCGGTTTTTTTTCAAAACTATGAAATGTTACTGAAGAAAGATCACAGGATTCCATGTGGAATGAGACATTTAGAAAAATTACCAGAGGATTAATTAAATTCATGCAGGTATCAATAAATGAATATAGTTATAGGATTTAATTGCTATTAAAATAAGTTTTTATGAGTAGCTATTGACCTTCCCAACATTTACTTATTACAGTTAATTTTTTAATTTAACAAGCATAATGCTGTGTTTTATCAGATCCCTTCACATTTGTACAAGTAAAAATTAATTTCTGTTTTGTTGCTGAAAACTCATTTCTGTATTTTTCTTTTTTTCTAGGACTTTATGTTTTTTGAAAATACTATGGGGGGTAGCCAGAAGATGGGGATATGGTAGAAGATTAATGTAAGTCTCCAAAACAATTTTAAAACTGTATATTGAGTGGTATTATCTGCCAATAATTATCTACAAGGAAAACTCAGTGTTTTTTAAGTTTTCTTTAGTTAAATTACTTACACCAGTGTGAGTGAAGCTGTAATGCCTATAATTCCAGATACATATTTTAATTTTTCAATTATACAGTTTATTTTCTTTATCAATAGTTTGTAAAGATTTATTGTTTATTGTATATTTGGGGGAAAGGAGATATTAATTTTTCCATTTAGGTATGAAAATTTCTTTAAAATCTACTTTGAATTATAGTCTGATTTGCTATTCAAGAAGCAAAAATTAAAGCCTCTTTAAAGGAATGTAAACATATTGTTATATTTTATTAAATGGAGTTATCATTTCTTTTGTATGTAATAATATTATGTGAACACTTTTTACTGAGAAAATGTAAAAATTAGCATAATATTAGTTTCATCTACCATGTTAAACACTTCATATGCTCATGTCCAAGTAAAAATAAATGTATATCTTTTTTAAGTTCAGAAAATAACCATACAATTAATTCTTCCTATGAGCTAATTTGCTATTAGAAATACGATATTAATGACCATATGATAAATTAGCATTTTGGGTGGTTTTTAGTGAATAGAGCAAACTTAATTCTATTCAAGGACACATTAAAATGACTCATTACTCTACAACTCTGGTATTATTCTCAGTTTTGAAATTATTATTTATTATCACATAAAATTGTTATATTCTACATTCTAACATTCCCAACGTATGTTAGTTACAGGACCACTCAGTGATTAATTAATCATATGCATACCATCAGAGAGTATAGTTCACTAATGATCTTAGGTTATTTATGCCAATAATCAAATACCTATAATAAAGACTTAATAAAACTGGCCAGGTCTTAGTCTTAGTCTTGTTTACACCTGTAACCCTAACACTCTTGAGGCTGAGGCAGGAGGATCCCTTGAGCTCAGTAGTTCAAAACCAGCCTGAGCAAGAGTAAGACCTTGTCTCCACTAACAGTAGAAATTTGCAGGGTGTTGTGGCAGGTGCCTGTAGTACAAGCTCCTGAGAGGCTGAGAGAGTAGGATCACATGAACCCAGGAGTCTGAAGTTGCTGTGAGCCAGGCTGATGCCACAGCATTCAAGTGAGACTTTGTCTCAAAAAAAAATTATTAAAATTGCATACTTGGGGTGGTGCCTGTGGCTCATCAAGTAGGGTGCCGGCCCCATATACGGAAGGTGGCAGGTTCAAACCCGTCCTTGGCTGAACTGCAAAACAAAAAACAATCGGGCATTGTGGCGGGCGCCTGTAGTCCCAGCTACTTGGGAGGCTGAGGCAAGAGAATCACCTAAGCCCAGGAGTTGGAGGTTGCTGTGAGCTGTGTGATGCCACAACACTCTACTGAGGGCAATAAAGTGAGACTGTCTCTACAAAAAAAATAAAATAAAAAAATTGCATACTTGATTTTTGTATTTAGGAAAACTGAAGATAATTCAGGTGGTAGTTTAGACTCTTCACAGTCACCTCTTCATCCTCTTAAGTCTACTTTAGAAAGAGCAAAGGCATATAATACTTTGTAGTAAAATCTGCATTAGTATTGGAAACGAGGATTTCCACTTGTCATTAACTTAAAGGAATTTTGTAAATTGTTTTGTAGGGAAGATTGAATTGAAAGAGGAGATGACCAAGGCACAGTTTGCCTCATGCAAAGCAAAAGCTTGCTTAGGCAAGAAGGGCGTAAGGGAGACACCCTCTTTCATCTTCAGCAGAACACCTCCAACAGCCACTCTCCCCATTGCAAGTATCAACACTGGTGGAATTTCACCAATAGTAGTAATATTGCTCCAAATGGCAAACAAGGAGAACATTTGTGTGGCAGGGCAGCTAAAATAAAAGCAAAGTCTATCTGACCTCTCAACAGCCAAATAATTCACCACATGCTGGATTCAACTGATGTTGCATACTGAGGCACTTTCTCTATTCTATACATAGAACAGACAGAGTGCCAAGTCAAAGGGCCCCTGCATAGCTGGATCCTAGTGGCATTACTTGTGCCAGTTAGAGAAACAGAAGGCCTTCCAGGTTGGCCATCAGGTGCCAAAACCCAACCCGAATTGAGGCTTAGAGGTATGGACAGTGTGTGTGTGACAGCTGCATGTTACTTTCATTTCTTCTTTCTCTCTGCTCTGCTTAAGATTCCTAATCTCTTGTTGAGCGAAGTAAAACAATAGCTGACCTAAACAGTTCCTTCTTTTTTCAGCTGTCCAAGGAGGAGTTGAGCAGAAATCCACATACTATCTGAAGAACTCATTTAATTTCAAATACTAGATAAATATATTCCCATTAAATATTTACACTAAGAAAATTCATCAAACATTAAAAATTAGCAATTATAATCTTAAAAATACAAAATTGCAAAAAAAAAAAAATCTTAATCTGTTACCACAGAGATTTTAAAGAATACAGCATATTAGTTTCTGGAAGAAGAATGGAGAATATAGTACCTTGTAATGCAAGATTTCAATGATACAGAAAAATATAACTACCACTGTTTAAAGGATAATGGAGACACTAGAACTATAGTTTTCTTTTATAGTAGAAAGCTAACATAATAATGTTAAAAATAAATTTGGGAAATTCTTGCAGAAGTCAAATAAACACTAAATTGAGAGAGGAAAGTCAAGATCTGGTTAATAGGTACATTCATTTTCTGAATTCTGAGAGTTGTGCTTGGGTGTGTTGTGTGAGGGATAAGAAGGGGCTTGAGCATGGGGTGAGTAGGGTTTGTAACACATTCAGTCAAAATATATTCCCAAAACAATTAGAAATATATCAGTGTGCAGAAACTCTGAAAAACAAACTAAGAACAATCCTGTCCATGGCCCGTTGCCTTAAGTGGCTTCATTGGAGGAAAACTGTTTAGAATATTCCTCTATGATTGTGCTAAAAGAAAAAGTGCCTACTGCATACAACCCTCTTCCTCTTGCTCCTTTTTGCTGCCATCCCTTCCCTAGAAGCAGAGCATTCTTGGCCTGAGAGGGAAGGAAAAGGGTTACTACCTTCTCTTTCTACCCCAGAGGGGCCTGATGCCCAGGAAAGGGAAGGTTTAGAGGCCTGCCTAGGGTGTGAGACCCTGAGCCACTGTAGGGTGGATTGTGACAGTGCAGGAAAGGTCAGTGGGTGTCCCTGACTAAGAGGTATAGGTAGAGAGCAGGAGTTGGGATGACTGGGGGATGGAGCTGTGCTTCCAGTCTTGTGAAGGAAGCTCTGAGCAGGTGGTCAGTGGGGAAAGAGGAGACTGGAGAGGAGAGAAGAGGTTTTAACTGGTTTAGTGTGGGCTTAAAAACAGCTACAATAATTTTAGCACAGTTAGAGAGAACTCAGTAGAGGATGTGTGCCATCATCTAGGGACAGAATGATTTAAAATGCCTGCAGGCACAGTTAAGTGCTACTGGTACCATGAAGCACCAGATAGTGCACAAAGGGCCCCTCCACAACTTGCCCCACTCTTTCCCCAGTCCCTGCCTGCCATGTACTGGCTGTTGACTTTCCTAGGACAATGTCCCTGCCCCTGTCCCTACCTGCCATGCACTGGCTGCTGACTTTCCTAGGATAACATTCCTGCATCTGACCCTGTCCCTTTCAAGCTCTGGGTTCCTCTCTTGTCTTAATTCTCTCAGTTGTAAATGGTATAGCTCTGCCTCAGAAGGTCAGTGTGATGACTCACTGATCTCATGCAGGTCCATGGATGTGAATAGGTTTCTGCAGTAGAACTAGAGTAGAGAACGACAATGGCTGCCTATTGGTAAACATCAAAACTCAGGGAAGGATGGTTTCCAAAACTCAGGGAAGGATGTCAAGCCAGTGTGGAAGATTTGGGCCAAATCGAACTTCTGTATTAGCAGAATGGCATACACAATATATTCTGAGCCCTAAGATGAAGACTGATTCTTCTCTCAGAAAAGAGGCGATGTCTCCACATGAGCTGGCAAATGAAGAGATGGTTCTCCTCTCACAGGATGGGGAAATATTATCTTGACCACAGTCATACCTACTTCCTTTCCAAGCTTCATGGCCTCAAAAATGGGTGAGTCCCTGAGGAAGAGGAGCAATAATCTGGCCCATGAAACCAGATGAAATATAAATGGACAGTACAAGGCTGTGGAATTAAAACCTAAGAGAACCATACAATGGTAACCAATAGAGTGAGTCGTCAGAGAGCTCTGAACTCACCTCCCTCCACACCAAGCTTTCACATTAAACTTCAGCCTATTTTTAATTTTTATGTTGTAGGAAATACCCTATTCATAATAGCTCATGATGTAAGGGCATGTGGCAGACCTCCTGAGTGCAGGGCACAACTACAACAGGGACTTTACCTAACAGACGTAAACATTGTAACCTAAGCGTTTGTACCCTCATGTTAATCTGAAGTAAAAAAAAAAAAATAGCTGATAAATGCACTAAAATTGGAAAGCAAGTAGATTTGGAAAACTCAAGCTTGAAATATGCTTACCACTAAGGCAGTTTGTTTCTGTCTGGGGATTCTGGTTTCTTATTGTTAACATATCGAAATTATTATGTCTGGCTGGGATAAGGAATAAACATTGGCTTATTTCTTCCTGAAACAGATTTTTAAAAAAATAAGAATAAATTCCTAGTATACGTTTCAAATTTAATCAGGTATTGCTAATGGACAGCATTAATCTAGAAATAATCTAGAGAAATGTTCGGGTGTTTAAAATGAATAAGTGAATTTGCAAGTAGATCATAATCTACAATGTAGAAGCTAAGTATATTTCTGTTAAATTAGACTGCTAGAATTTTCTCATTATTGCTCATCAGAAGCAGAAGAGTATTTACTGCAAAAAGCCGTTTACATTGGAAATCTTTTTTGTGTGTGAAGAAAATAGACTCACTCAAAAAACTTGGATAAATGCATTTATGAAGATTATTTCATTAGCTTTAAAGGGAGATGAATATAAAAATGTAAAGTTGATTGATTTAAAGGCAATAAAGTTGATCATTTCATAAACATACCCATAGCTCCTGCTCTCAGCTATCAGCGACTGTGCTAGGTATACTGGTCTCAAAAGTGAACAAAATTGTCATTCGCAAGATGCTTAAGACCAGATGGAACATGTTATGATAGGGTACAAGGACTATAAAATATTAGTGTTAGGGACCCTTAACTCAGGTTTAATGGTCAGGACGTGCTTTCTTCGGGTAGTAACCTGTTTAAACTAAGACAGGAAGTTTGGGCAAAAGGGTAGTGGGAGAAGATGGTAGCAAAAGTTATGTCGGGGTTTGCAATGTAGCTGGATCACTGGTTTTGTGTTCTTGTGTGTGTTGTGGTTGAAGGACAGGTAGGTAGGTGGAACAAGTGAAAGAGGGTCACACAGTGCCTTAGTGACCACATTTAAAAGTCCAGGTTGCACCCTGAGACTGACAGTGGAGGGTTGTAAGAAGGGAAACAAAACTGGAGGATTTTAGAAGAGGAGTGGAATGCCACCTGCTGTTCAAATGTCTCCCATCTCAGGGTAGAAGCTATGATCTTTACAACAAAGATGTTCATGTTCTCTGAAGATAAGGGAGTTTACACCATGACTATTACTAAGACTTTTAGTAGGTAATCCTTATTAAGGGTCATCAAGAATCACTTCTCACCAAAATGAATACTCTAGTAGTCTTGATTTCTTTCCTTATAAATGCATCATGACCATGTATAGCCCATCTCATCCATGCTGTTTCTCGGCTGCCTTTCCTGGACTTCCAACCATTTCCAGTTGGAAGGACCAGATTAAGTGTCTGCTCCTCCCAGCAGTGCTCTCTCAGTCTCTAGGAACCTTGAGGATGGAGTTCTCTTAAACTGCACCTTTCTCTTTAGCACTACAGCTTGATTAACTATTTTTTGATCACTTCTAGGAGTCTTGTGGTTGAGTTTTGGGGGTACTCTAAGATCATACCATTGGCGAAGACAGACAGTTTGACCTCCTCTGTAGCCATTTTGATGCCCTTTATTTCCTTCTCTTCCTTCCAATGGATTGAATATATTGGACTTTTTTTCTCATTCTCGAGATACTTTATTAAGATGTAGTTTTATGTACAACATAAAAGATGTAACGTCTCCATCTTCTCTTATGGCTGAATAGCATTGCATTGTATACATATAACAGAATTGTTAATCCATTCATGTGTTGGTGGGCATTTGGGTTGCTTCCACCTCTTGGCAGTTATGAATTGAGCTACAGTAAACATTCCTGTGCAAATGTCTTTCTGGTAGAATTATTTTTGTCCTTCTGGGTAGATACCCTGTAATTGGGTCCCATCAGCAGTGTAGAAGGAGTGTGTTCCCTTCTCTCCACATCCATGCCAGCCTCTCTACATATGGTACTTTGTGATGTGGGCTAATCTTGCTGGAGTTAGGTGATATCTCAGGGTGGTTCCCCCCCCTGCCAGGGTGGTTTTGATTTGCATTTCTCTGATAATTAAATATGATGAGCATTTCTTCATGTTTCTATTGGCCATTCTTCTATCATCTTTAGAGAATTTTATGTTCAAGTCTCTTGCCCACTTAGAAATGGAGTTGTTGGAGGGGGCAAGATGGCCAACTGGTGCCAGCCTCTCACAGAAGCTCCCGTCCAGTGGGAAGGATAATGTCCAGAAAGTACTCAATTAAGCTGAAGACTGGGAGCTGAGCCGAGAGAGAAGAGTGATAACTGCAGGTCATCTCTGCTGAGGCAAGCAGTGACTCCAAGAAAACAAATGTCAGGTACAAAATTCATCCCAAACGAAAAGTGTCTGTCCCCACCCCTAAGAAAGTTTTTTTTTTTTTCCTTTTCTCTTCATTTGCTCCTGTCATTTTTCCACAGGTAAGCAGTGAACTGAGGACTTCTTGTCTCACCCCATGGTTGAGAGCTGTAGGAAGTGGGATCTACTTCCCCAGAGCGACCCTGTTGAGACCTGAGCACTCTCTTGCCAGGCAGAAAAATTGAACTAACATTTTCCCTGTCATTCTGAACTTCCAGTCCACCCTTCCCCCCTTGCCTGATGAACCAGAAACCTAACCCCTGCAGAGACTGTGGGAGGAGGCTCATAAACAGCACCCCGCCCCCATGCTGGACCAAGTGCCCCGCCTCCCACCCAGCCAGAACCTGGTAGAGCTGTGTGTCCCACACCCTGCTCTCCACACCGCATCCACCCTGCCTCAGCCCCGCACTCCACCCAGCCAGAGTTGTGAGCTGAGCGCTCTCCTTTCCAAAGTCATCAGGTGCCAGGCATTGCCAGGTCTGTGTGCAGCATCCCCTGCCCTGCTGCTGGATCTGTGTGCCCTGCGCTCCTGGAGCTGCTCCTACAGCCAGAATTCCCTGGCTGTGGCAGTCACCTGGGAGCTGCACAGGGTCACTTCCTACAAAGATCCAGCAACAATAGAGCAATCCTGCCAGGGTCTTGGAGAGACACCTTCCCAACTCTGAGGACTGCCAGAGGAAACCAGAACTCCCTCTATAGGGATGCCAGTGCTGTAGAGTGATAGGGGCAAAAGTGTGATGGATGAGGGAGAAAAGCATTTGCAGACTTGTTATCCTCAGGATTAGACTGAGTCCAAGTGGAACACTCGCCAGTGGCTATTGAGTACCTGAGGCAGGCAGGCCTCAGCTTCCCCAGCTGGCTGGTAGCAGAGGGAAGTGGCTGGTCTGCAGAGGCATAGACCTTCCTTTGACTCTGATAGGTGCAAAGCCCCCAGCACATCTGCTTATTGGAGGGAGCAGGACCTCAGCCCTGTGGGGTCACTAGTGACTGGGCATGAAAGAGGAGCAAAGTGGAGAAAGAGATGCAGCCCCCTGGTCAAAGTCTGCTACCGGGCAGGCCTTTCTGACTCCACAGAGCACTGGAGTGAGCCAAATTTGAGCAGCCAGTAGACTCTGCCATCCAGTTGCTGGAGATCTTTTTAAAGCTCCCACTTGAGAGTTTGTACTGAATGGGTCAATTGGTTTGGAACTCCTAACCTGTGCCAATCACCCAAGAACCCTCTTGAGTGGTACCTCTGGTGTGTGATGACAGTAAGAGTTGATTTTCCTCTTCCAGTTGTCCATGAGGGGTAGGTTGTCTTAGTTGCTTGTGTTTCTCCACAGCTAAGATTTCACCAGAGTCACTGATCCACAAGGATCAAACAACATCCAGCTGAATACAAGACAGAGCTACCTAATCCCACCACACCAAACAGGTTTCCTCAGCCTCAGTCTGTAATACTTTCTTTACAGGTCATTTGCAAAGCTATAGGGGGAAAAGCTGCAGTTATCAGTCCCAGATCCTTGACAAAGGGCTGGTTAACCACAATTCCAGGAACTCCCAATCCAATTTCATCTTACTTGCCTATCTAGCCAATGGTGTAAAATAATCATGAGGTGGAATCAATGGAAAAACTCCGGCAATGTGAATAATCACAGTAGATCAATTCCCCCAAGGAATGATATGGCAGACCCAGCACAAGATCCCATTCATAAACAAATGGCTGAGATGTCAGAAATTGAGTTCAGAATTTGGATAGCAAATGAGATCATCAGAATGAAATTAAAGATGGAATTAGAATTTCAAGGGGTAATTCAAAAGATGGCTCAAGAATTCAATGAATTCAACGACAAAATCACCAAAGATTTTGACACATTGAGGCAAGAACTTGCATCGCTCAAAGATATGAGAAATAGAGTAGAATCCCTCAGTAACAGAATGGAATAGGCAGAAGAAAGGATATCTGACATTGAAGACAAAGCTTTTGAATGCTCCCAAATGCTCAAAGAGGAAAAAAATGGAGAACAAAAATGGATCATTCTCTTAGAGAGCTCTGGGATAATTCAAAGAAAACTAATATTCACCTCATAGGGATCCCCAAAAGTGATGAAGTGGCTTCACAAGACGCAGAGTCTCTTCTTCATGAGATTATGAAAGAGAACTTTCCAGACTTGCCCAGAGATCCT
>CAUYRH010179449.1:0-29817 GCA_963574655.1 Perodicticus potto
CATATTCTTTTTTTTTTTTTTTTTTTTTAGACAGAACCTCAAGCTGTCACCCTGGGTAGAGTGCCGTGGCATCTCATCTCATAGCAACCTCCAATTCCTGGGCTCAAGCGAGTCTCTTGCTTCCGCCTCCCAAGTAGCTGGGACCACAGGCACCCAGCACAACGCCAGGCCATTTCTTTTTTGGTTGCAGCCATCATTGTTGTTTGGCGGGCCCGGGCTGGATTTGAACCCGCCAGCTCAGGTGTATGTGGCTGGTGCCTTAGCCCATTGAGCCACAGGCGCGGAGCCCCCCTTTGCCATATTCTAATGGCTACAAGCAAGTGATGTGGAAGGGATTATACAAAGTTAATGAATATCAGAAGACTTTAGTCTATCAACCACAGTAACGCTTGATCCTCAATAAAGCCCTTCTTACCTTCTGGTCCTGATTATCAGAGCCTTCTGGCACCTAGTTCCCTTTTCCACCCCTCTAAGTCCTGGTGTCATGTTGAATGATTTAAGCTTCTTGCAGGCAATCCATCTTCAGATTGGAGCCTACAGGCCTTTGGCCTCTTACATGCTCGTGACTTTATTTTACTTTAGAACCCAGTCCTTGTAACTCTAAATCCCAAGCATGCTCTCTATTGTTCTGTTTCTTCTCATAATATATCAGGTATTACATATAATTCAAGCTTAACCTTCTTTCCTATTAGACTATATGTATACCCCTTGGGATCTAAGACTATTTTTCTTCTTGCGTTATGCACAAAGGTCTAGTGAATATTTCTTGCACACATTAGGTATTCAAACACACGATGAGTAAATTAAGAACCTGAACTGCTTCTTTTTTCTTTTCTTTTCTTTTTTTGAGACAGTCTCACTTGGTCGTCCTGGGGTAGAATGCCCTGGCGTCATAGCTCACAGCAACTTCGAACTCCTGGGCTCAAGCAGTCCTCTCACCTCAGCCTCCCAAGTAGCTGGGGCTACCAGCACCTGCCACAATGCCTGGCTATTTTTAGAGATGGGGGTATCTTGATCAGGCTGGCCTCCGCCTCCCAGAGAGCTAGGATTACAGGCGTGAGCTATGCCTGGCCAAGAACCTTAGCTGTTTCTATGATACTAGACGGGGTACCACTTCCTTCCTCTTCTCTTTTTAATTTTGGCAGATAACAGTTTACCAGCTCTTCCTAACATAAAGACTACAAGGAAATTCTAATTAGCCAAACTTCTTAAATAATGGCACGTAACACACACGCCCACACTTTCTCACAAAATCATTTAGTGCATATTTTGATGATGCAACATTTGAATCTAACCAGGGTAACTTCACAGCATAGGTTCTGGTGTATCCTGTAGGTAAAACTAAGTTAGGATGAGAAACATTTATAATTTCTGGTAATTCAACCTCAAATAGGCCTACCTGTGGCTCAAAGGGCTAAGGCGCCAGCCACGTACACCTGAGCTGGCGGGTTCGAATCCAGCCTGGGCCCGCCAAACAACAATGATGGCTGCAACCAAAAAAAAATGGCCGGGTGTTGTGGCGGGCGCCTGTAGTCCCAGCTACTTGGGAGGCAACGGCAGGAGACTCGCTTGAGCCCAGGAATTGGAGGTTGCTGTGTGCTGTGATGCCACGGCACTCTACCCAGGGTGACAGCTTGAGGGTCTGTCTCAAGAAAAAAAAAAAAAAAGGGCCTACCTTCTTTTATTGAATCCTGTTCTTTTATAAATGTAAGGAGTAATCAACTAAGAAAAGATTAGAAATTGTCTAACGTTTCTATTCAGAATAGTTATGCATAGCGTGCCTGGATTCCCAGGCTACCTATATAATTTTATCTTTTAAATCGTTTCTGTGGAAGATGTGCAGTTTAACTAGAAACGCTAAGATGAAACCCATAGAGTCCTACTTATGGGGAATCTCCTATTTCCACTCCCTGTTCCTTTAAGCTGTCTCCAAAACAAGAGTATTGCTACTTTCTCTACCCAAAAGCTCCTAATCCAGTGGTTGCAAAACTATTTGAAAATAAAATAAAAACTGAAAACTCAGATTATTAAAAAGTTTTCTCTCTAATAAAACTTGGTACAGAGGGTCCACCATAGTATACCTTCCATATGAACCATAGGTAGTTGATGTCCACTTTGACCCTTCAGGCTTGCTCTGGGCCCAGAAGTTGTGCCCAGGACATTTCCTCCTTACCTGGTTTCCCCTGCTGCTGAAACGTAAGCTGTGTTGCCTGCTGTTCTGTTCTCCTTAGCAGAGCTGCATAGGAAAGTTAGAGTTCTTTGCTATGGCAATAAATTCTAAACGAAGCAACTACAAATGAAGAGAGGAATAACTAACTGAACACCGTATAACACATTCACACTGTGTTACACTGGGGGCCCTTAGAAATATTAGATTAATCTTCCAGTTGAGGAGGGGAGGCTGGAGATCTCCTCCTTATGTTCAATGAGAAAAGCAGTATGCAAAAAAGTTTATATGACACCATCCCAGTTCTGTGAAACAATTATCAAATAAAATCTTTTGTAAAAATATGTAAGTAGGGCAGCGCCTGTGGCTCAGTCAGTAAGGCACTGGCCCCATATACCAATGGTGGTGGGTTCAAACCCAGCCCCAGCCAAGCTGGGCGTTGTGGCGGGCGCCTGTGGTCCCAACTACTCGGGAGGTTGAGGTTGGAGAATCGCCTAAGCCCAGGAGTTGGAGGTTGCTGTGAGCTGTGTGACACCACGGCACTCTACCGAGGGCAACAAAGTAAGACTCTGTCTCTACAAAAAAAAAAAAAAAATGTATATATACATTGTAAGTATATGTGTTTCCATGTGACAATATGGGCATGGACAGAAATATGGAAGGATATGGAATAGGTGGTTAACATGGATTATGGAGGGGCAGACATTTGAGATGGAATGTGAAGCGAGGAAAAAGAATGGATAAGGAATGCCAAACAAATCAGAAAAAAAGCATGATGAGATTACATTTACAAATATATGTTAATCATGTGTAGTAAAATGTAATTTTGAAAAGAAAAAGTTCTTTGATTTTTTTTTTTTTTTTTTTGAGACAGAGCCTCAAGCTGTCACCCTGGAGAGAGTGCCGTGGCATCACAGCTCACAGCAACCTCCAATTCCTGGGCTCAAGCGAGTCTCTTGCGTCCGCCTCCCAAGTAGCTGGGACTACAGGCACCCGCCACAACGCCCGGCCGTTTTTTGGTTGCAGCCGTCATTGTTGTTTGGCGGGCCAGGGCTGGATTCGAACCCGCCAGCTCAGGTGTACGTGGCTGGCGCCTTAGCCTGTTGAGCCACAGGTGCCGAGCCAAGTTCTTTGATTAAAAAATGAAATTCTCACAGTGTGGCCATTCCTTTTTGTTCCCATTGCAGGTTGAGTCATAAGTTTATTTTATAACTTAGAAAAAATAATGATTGACTCTCCGTTTAACTGATATATTAGGGGTTTTTTTTCCTTAAATGGGTCGAGCAACTTTCTAATCTTGCTAATTCTGCAAGATAGATTATAACTTACTAAATGTTAATCATATCAGAGAATAGTTTTCCTTGAAAAAAAAATCTGGATTTTTTTCCAGCGTAAATTTCAGCTGGAAATGCTGTGAATGATAACAGGTACTTCTTAAGACCACAAAGAAGAAAGTCCTGCCACCAAGGCTCTTACAGCCCAGAGGACAGAGCCAGCTCATAATTTCAGTTAAAGCCCCGACAGTGGTTTCCCTGACTGTACCAGAAAGATGGCGTGGGCAGGGGCCTCACTCAGACTGCAGCAAGAGCCGGTCCGACGTGCTCTTCCTGTAGTTTGTACATGTCAGTGTTAAACTTGTGATAATTGGTTCCCTCATTTGTTTATATGAATATCCTCGAAAATGTATGTTAGTCTTGGCTTGTTTTCTGCTGTAATCGTAGGACACTTTACAGCCATTGTTCAGAAAATACTTGTTAAATGAATCAATCCATCTCTCCCTCCATCCCTCTTTTACCTGGTGCCTATCGCGATATATAACACATTAGTTGTATGTTCTTCAGTAATTGAATTAGTGAATGTACAAGATGTTCTTAAGATTTAGGCTCAGGAAAATAACTGATGAAAATAGCTTAGAAGAAAATGGAAGAGTCAAGAAATAGGTTTCAATGAGGACAAAGAGTAGGTGCAGTAGGAGTAAGAATAAGGACAGGAAGTGATGGACAAGATGCAGGTTTGTGACATATCCCCCCTCCCCTGCAATCAGGGGAAACTGCAAGTTTTGGCATTTGAAACTGCTCCAGCAAAGTAGCCAGCTCCTGACCTCATCTCCCTAAAGCAAAGCCTACCGTGGAGCGGTTCCTAATTGGTGTTTCAGTGCTCCCTTATAAGCCTGAACAAACAACCAAGGGCTAGTAGACACCCTTGGCTTGCAGACCAGAGAGAGTCTAAGGGAAGAAGTGCTTAGAGAAGAAGCAAAGATGTGTAGAAAACTTAGAAGACCTTCAGAAAAACCCTGATGAGTGTCCTTAGCTAGACTAGCGATGAAACAAAGCTAGGTGTTGTGGGAAAGGTGCATTCAAGAGAACAAAGAAGTTATTAAGAATTTTCAAAATATCGGCTTGGCACCTATGGCTCAACGGGCTAAGGCACCAGCCACGTACACCTGAGCTGAGGGTTCGAATCCAGCCTGGGCCCGCCAAACAATGACGGCTGCAAACAAAAAATGGCCGGGCGTTGTGGCAGGCACCTGTACTCCCAACTGCTTGGGAGGCGGAGGCAGGAGACTCGCTTGAGCCCAGGAATTGGAGGTTGCTGTGAGCTGTGATGCCACCGCACTCTACCCAGGGTGACAGCTTGAGGCTCTGTCTCAAAAAAAAAAAATGGGCTCTGAAAATTGACCTCCCATGTACGCTTTCTTGGAGAGATACTTGGATGTCTTCCAGCAAATTGAGGAAGTAATTCAAAGAGGGGAAGTCATGGGATGATTGACTTAATAAATTCCGATCAACATTAATGGATGGGTGATGATGTTTGCTAAGGAGTTTGCGTGTTTTATCTCTTTTGCTTAATCTGTTATTTCCTACTTTTCCACATTATGGAAAAGTGGTTGGATAGAAACCATATCCAAACCGAAGTTTAATGTAAAAGAACAATTAAAACATATGCACTTGGACAACATAATGAAAAGATGCTAAACATTAGGGAAATACAAATCAAAACCATAGTCAGGTATCTGGAATAGTTAAATTCATAGAGATGGAAGGTAGAATGGTGGTTGCCAGAGACTGGGCTGGTTGGAGGGTGGTGGGATGGAGAGTTTTTTTTGTTTTTTTTTTATTAAATCATAGCTGTGTACATTAATGCAGAGTTATTTTTTAATAACAAAATTTCAGTTTTGTGAGATGAAAAGTGTGGATGCTGATTGCACAGCAATGTGAATGTAATACTACCAAACTGTACTTTAAAATACTTATGATGGTAAATTTTATGTAATTTGCATTTTACCACAAAGGGCTGTGACTATCAGAGTGCCCAAGGGGAGCTATACAAAGGCTTTGGAAAGTAGATTTAAGCATTCTGTGTATTAAACTTGGGATGAGGGGAGGGGCATAAAAAAACAAAACCAATTTGTGTAAGAATAGTACAAGAGGGCTCGGCGCCAGCCACGTACACCTGAGCTGGCGGGTTCGAATCCGGCCCGGGCCCGCCAAACAACAATGATGGCTACAACCAAAAAATGGCTGGGCGTTGTGGCAGGCGCCTGTAGTCCCAGCTACTTGGGAAGCGGAGGCAGGAGACTCGTTTGAGCCCAGGAATTGGAGGTTGCTGTGAGCTGTGATGCCACCGCACTCTACCCAGGGTGACAGCTTGAGGCTCTGTCTCAAAAAAAAAAAAAAAAGAATAGTACAAGAGGAAAAGAAAACCAATTAGGAGCTCTAGAAAAAACGGCTATGCAAAAAGTAAAAAAAATTTATATAATCAACATAGGCTGGGTGCAAAGAAAAAAAAATATATATATATTTCTTATTGTTGGGGATTCATTGAGGGTACAAGAAACCATGTTACACTGATTGCATTTGTTGGGTAAAGTCCCTCTTACAATCGTGTTTTGCCCCCAAAAGGTGTGGCACACACCAAGAAAAAAAGTAAAATTTAATGACAATATACTACATAGCTCTGTAGCAAACATTTACATATTCTTTATAAAGCAAATGCCATTCATTGATTTAACTAAAAGTAGTTATGAAGGTAATGGAAAAGCCAGATCCATATCCATCATTACAGGAATTAAACTATTAAGGCCTTAAATTGAATTTAAGTCAGGAAGTAGCAACCTAAGCATATTTATGTAGAGATGTGAGGGCACTCATAGGTATTGGAGTATCTATCATTAAGTGAAAAAAGAATAATGTGGAAGAGAGTAAATAGTATGCTCCCATTATTTGTATCAAAGATAGATGTATGTATAGTCATACAGAGAGAATTTTCCTAGAATTATCCAAGAAACTATTAATATTTGTTACCTCTAAGGTGAGGGCCTGTGAACATTGGGAAAGGAGTGTTACTTTTTATTATATTAATAGATCTTTTTGAACTATGTGTATATTTTTCATGAGCATATATTAGTTTATAAATTTAAAATGTGGTTACATGTTGGTTTTTTTTTTTTTTTTTTTTTTTTTGGTGACAGTTTCACTTTGTTGCCCTCGGTAGAGTGCCATAGGGTCACAGCTTACAACAACCTCAAATTCTTGGGCTCCAGCAATTCTCTTGCCTCAGCCTCCCAAGTAGCTGGGACTACAAGCGTCTGCCATAGTACCTGGCTATTTTTATAGATGGGGTCTTGCTCTGGCTGATCTCAAACTCGTGAGTTCAGGCAATCCACCTGCCTCAGCCTCCCAGAGTGCTGGGATTACAGGTGTGAGCCCCTGCACCCAGCCTATGTTGATTTTTTTAATAATGAAAATGCAGAAATTGTACTTCTAGGAGTTAGAAGAGATTACTGATATCCGGGGAAAACTGGAAAAAGCTTTATTTAAAAGCAGGCATCTGAATTAGGCTTTGTCATGTGATAATAAGCCCAGCTAAGGAAGTATAAGATAATCTCATAGCTATATGGTGGGCTCTTTTTCTACAGCATTCTGCTTTACTGTTAAAGTAAAATCTTGAACGTGTCACTGGGGAAATAGTTGCCTCTGATTAATTGGCAGATTGATAGAATTAAGCAAAAATGATTTTTGAATACCTTTTAAAATGTAGCCTATACTTGCCAACTTCATGAAGTTTAATATTGGGAAATAACTTGAGTCATGCTATAGATTAAGAAAGTATAACAATAGCCATGGGCCACCCTCGTATGCCTGGGTTTTTTGTTCCTTCTCCTGCTTGGTACTTCTGCAGCTTGATGACCAGAGCACAACTTGTCACTCACAAGGTTTGCCTGTCCCTTATAAGAATGTCGTAAATGCAGATTTCTTAGTATCTCTATACCTTTTAACAAGAGAACATTTCTGGAAATTATCATCTAAGATAATAATCATTTTTAAATGATTACTATAAATGTGTATACCTCCTTTAAATGCAGTGTTCTCAACCTTGATTGAACGGTGAAGTCATCTAGAAGCTATAAAAACTGCTGATGCCTGAGCTCCATTCCCAGAGGTTTTTGTTGACATGGATTGCAGCTTTGGCATTGGAAGTCTTGAAGCTTCCTTGGTTATTCTAACGGGCAAAGACTGAGAACCACTGTTTTAAAGGAGAAATAGTCACAAAGACATGTTAATTTATTTTAATGTGTTAGTATTTAGATATATACTAATTAACTCTAGATTGAAATTCCTTATACATGTAGTTGTATATAAAACACATTTACAAATTAAAAACCAACTTCAAAATTAATAAATTCAAAATAACATTAATGGATAGATAGGTGTTTTGCTGAGGCTTTTGTGAATGTTTTTCATTTTACTTAGTCCGTTAAATCATCCTTCCCACTTTTATTAGTCTGAGTCCAGTCGGGAGACAGAAATCACACAGTGATACAAAGTTTTATAGAAGGAATAATTAAATTGATAAAATGGTAACTGTAAAGAGTTACATGATCCCTAGAGCTGAGTGAAGGAGGATACCTGAGGAAGGACTAGGCTGGAAGGAGGCCCCAATCCCCTAAGCTGTGTTCAGACTCACCAAAAAAGGTATAATTGCAGCCCACTGGATGGCAGAGCAGTTAGTAGGTTTGCCAGACAAGAGAGGTGGCTCGTCGTGCTGGGTAGCAGGAAGTCCTCCCGGGTACAGGCAGGGCCCAGCAAACCAGAGTCAGCAGCCAATAGCCAGTTGCACAGGCAGACGTAGGAATTGTGGACCTTGTTGGTAATCCTCCAAGGAATATGGATGACTGTAGAGGGCAGGCTGTGAGACGGCAGAACCCTCACAGCCTGGGGAACATTCAGAGAATGAACCCCCAACTGCTTCTCCTCCGTTCCCAAAACAGCCCTATGTCTTTCTTCATGCTCCCTCTGCCAGAAGTCACTAGCCCTTCTTTGTCTAGTTAACGATGCAGAGATCCTTGAGATCTCTCCCCTCTTTTTCCTGGTCATAGGCTAACAAAGTTAAGTAGTAACCACTAAGTCACGTAGTTCTTTCTTTGTTTTGTTAACTATGCTGGGATCATCGTGATCTTTCCCTTCTTCTTGTCGTATGTTAACAAAGTTGAGTACAAACCATTAACAAGATGGTTTGTCTTTATTAAAGTTATTTACATTTTCCTATTGTATTATAAGACCAAGACTATGTCTTTTGTATGCTAGTACCCCATATTGTCTATGCTACCTCTCCCTGGACCACCCTGTACAGATACCGTAAAATAAAGCTGATTTTGTGCTTTGGTGCTGGCTGTGGCCATCAGCTCAGTCAGTCCTCCTGGTCCCATCCTTTGTGTCCGTGTCTTCTCTTGTGCTGTATTTTCCTCATTCCCCACCAATTCCACTCTGGTTCGCTCCCCTTCGCCACGCTGGTTCACTGACAGATGACCAGGCATGTGGGGGCACAGAGAAAGTGGGGGTATTGTTGTGCCAGAATACTGCGTCCTCACAGACCCCCCCAGGGAGCTGAATCTGATGCAAGAACAAAAGAGTTTTTATTATACAAACTCCGAGTTTGGGCCCTCGGTAGCCTGGACGCAGCAGGTCGCCGAAAGAGCCCCATGATAGGGTGGGTCAGGTATTTATGAGGTTGGGGTATGGGAACAATGGGGCCGCCCCTGATTGGTTGGGGTCCTGTTACTATATCTTACTGGGGTCAGCTTTAGTCAGACGAGGTTGCCACTGTGATTTTTATAGCTTATCCGGGAACTGAGCTGGACTATGTATTCAAAATTGCCACCATTGGTTAAGATGGAGCCGCCTAGGCCCTGTGCCTCATGGTCTCTCAGTATCACTGCAACAGGCCTGGTCAGGAAGGCCAACCTGAGTGACAAATCTGGAGATAATGGCAAGTGGCAAGAGACGTGGAGCTCACAGTGTGTTGAGATGGTCATGATAAGATGACACTAGACCACATCAGAGCTGCAAGATTGCTGAGGAGCATCCATGTGTACCCTACCCTGCAGCTGCCCGAAGCAGAAGGAGGGCCCCTTCCTCCCGCAGTGTCCCTAGGGTGCCCTCTGCTGAGAAAGCTCCACATTGTACTCACTGAAAGGGGAAATGCTCAAAGGACCTCTGTCCATTATCGAGAGCATATGTTAAAGGGTGACAGTCTAATAACTAATAGGGTTGATAACTTACATATGTGTGCCACCCCCATGTCAGCCGTTCTCTGTAGCTGTCCAGCCCAAGCTCAGAGGCCTCTGTGATCTCCTCTGAAGGGGGTTGCTCTGTACTGTGTTCCAGAGTAACCTTGTAGCAGCTTGCTATGCTTTGTGGGAATCTGCTTGCAGAGATTTATCAAACATGCAATTAGAGTGTTTCTAGGAATCACCTCCAAAGATTCTGACTTAGTGGGGCTAGGGTGGAATCTAAGAATTTACATTTTTAATAGGTACCCACAGTGATTCTGAGGATGGCGATCCCTAGGGCACTTTGAGAAATAACTGATCTGGGGCTGGACTGTAGGGACTGTCCATCTTGTACCTTCATCCCCACCACAGTTCCTGATGATAGGTTAGTGTTCCACAGACATGGGCAGAATGAAAAAGACAGCCTAGCCACTGAAAAGGCAGGGCAGCTTGGGCTTCTACTACAGTGAGCCAGAGGGTGGGCTGATGGCATTCCTAACACCTTCTCAGAGCGGCCTCCTTTATCCCATGTGCAGAACTCTGCCTGACTTCAAACTTTCTGCAGATAGGTGTTTTCAGTTTTTTATTTTATTTGATTTGATTTATTTTGAGACAGTGTCACTCAGTCACCCTGGAGTTGAGTGCTGAGTGTCATATAGCTCGCAGCAACCTCAAACTCTTGGGTTTAAGCGATTCTCTTGCTTCAGCCTCCCGAGTAGCTGGGACTACAGGCAGTTTTTTTATTTTAAATGGGTGTTATACTAATGCGGGTTTTCTTTATATTTAATAGGGAGAAAGAACAAGAGACACAAGAAGAGGAACGTTTGATGGAAGAAAAGAAAAAGAAAAAGCAGGAAGAAAAGAAAAAGAAGGAAGGTGCTCAGAAAAAGGTTTGGCTGAAATCACTCTTATCTTTATTGTTGTGTGTCCCATTTGCATTATCACAGCCATTACATGTCAGAGTTTCATCGTGTCACTTTTGAAATTAATGTGCTAAATTTATAATTAGCGAATAATAGGTATTGTGCTGGTGAAATAAATACAGAGTGACAATTGCAAAATGTCTTCCTTAAAGAATTAGAAATACTGGAACTGTGTTTTTAACAAGCAATGTTTCAGTTACTAGAAGTAAAGAATATCCATACCATTCTTTAAAATGGACTGTCCACAACAACCAGGGCTGAGCAATGGAGCAAGGGCTGTCCAAATGATCTTATTAGAAATAATTTTAGCAGCTTTCACAAATGTTCTCTTATAAATCCTATTGTGAAACATTAAAAATAACAAGTCCTACTGTAACCTTTACCATCATGCTTGAATGTTACGGCATTTAAAATACTAAGTCACACCATTTATTTTTGTTCTTCCCAGTGTGATGTATCTTATAGTTTAAACTGTGTACCTTTTAGACTCTATTAAAATATAGAGCTCAAATGAGCTTACACGTAGAATTTTTTTGCATTTAGATTGATATAGGCACGTAATTAATACCGTGTGAACAATTATACATTTTCCCCCAATAATAAATCATGTTACATTAACTGGGCAAAAACTTGTTTTTAAAATTTCCAATATTAAAAGTCTGCTTATTAAACTTTCATAATGTATACATTCCACACATTATTATTCCTAAAGAGTTTCTGATTTTTTTTTCAGGCTGCTGATCAAAAAACCAAAGGTAAGTTTATTTATATTTGCGGGGGTGGAGGGTACATTTTATGGCAGTACCAAACTTTTTATAAGGGTGACTTTTTTAAATTGATGCTTAAAAACAAAGAATCTAAGCCTGCCTTGAGTCTACTTTTTATTTTTCATTGTGAAATTCCTCATTTATCACTGGTTTTACATC
Organism: Perodicticus potto; assembly: GCA_963574655.1. Lineage (NCBI taxonomy): Eukaryota > Metazoa > Chordata > Mammalia > Primates > Lorisidae > Perodicticus > Perodicticus potto. The sequence continues at coordinate 11,569 of CAUYRH010179449.1, forward strand.
TACATCTCATTGGCACCTGGTCAATCTAAAAATGCCTGAAGAGTATTAACATTAGCTTTCTAAATAATACTTTTTAATTTTCTTTTGTTTTCTACCAAAGATTGAACTGAGAAAGGTTGATGCAGTTTGAATAAACAAAGGATCCTAAATTTTTTAACCACCTACTTTCTCATTGCCATCTGTCTTTGATATTAAAAAGAGGTAGATTGGGCGGTGTCTGTGGCTCAGTGGGTAGGGCTCCAGCCCCATATACTGAGGGTGACTGGTTCGAACCCAGCCCCGGCCAAATTGCAACAGAAAAATAGCCGGGCATTCTGGCAGGTGCCTAACTCAGGAGGCTGAGGTAAGAGAATCACCTAAGCCCAGAAGTTGGAGGTTGCTGTGAGTTGTGATGCCATGGCACTCTACTGAGGGCAATAAAGTGAGACTCTTGTCTCTAAAAATAAATAAATAAATAAAAAGAGGTAGATTCTTTCTGTATTCCCTCTTATTGATATGTAAAAGGTTTCCCTTTTTATCCTTCAAGTCCAAAATTTCCTTGTTATTACCTTAATGGGTATTTCTCCACAATGTGCTGGAGATTCAGAAAGAGTTCAGTGGAAGCCAACTCCAGGTCTTTTCATTTTATATGCTTTGTAATGGCTAAGAGCACACACTCAGGAGTCACATACATGCCAACTCTGTTTAATTTGGGGCCAGTTGCTTCTCTTCTTTAAGCCTTAGGTATCTCGTATTTCAAATTCGAAAGGTAGTGAGTGGTTCCTACTTCATAAATTGTTGCAAATAAAATAAAATAGGCCCAGCATGGTGGCTCATGTCTGCAATCCTAGCACTCTGGGAAGCCAAGGTGGGAGGATTGCTTAAGCTCCAGAGTTTGAGGCCAGCCTCAGCAAGAACAAAACCCTGTCTGTACTAAAATTAGAAAAATTAGCCAGGTGGTGTGGCAGCCACCTATAATCCCAGGCCCAGGAGTTGAGGTTGCTGTGAGCTAGGCTGATATCATGGCACTGTACCCAGGATGACAGAGCAATGGATGGATAGATGGATGGACAAAATAAACTGGGAAAAAAAAAGACCAACCTATCGTGCAGGAAAATAACTTAGTCTCTGGCATATAGTTGGTGCTCGTAAATGATTGCTGTAACTAGTTGTTATGTTTTTAAGTTCTTATTTTCCATTGGACCATCATATTCCATGTGCAGATACATGAACTGATACAGATCTCCGTGAGAGTACTGTGTCAGGAGGAGTCACTCCTAATACTCTACTTTGTTTCACAGTATGGTTTTCAATGTCAAGGTTGTGTATTTTATCTCATTTGAACTTCATAATTGAGCAAGACGGGGATTAGTTTACAGATGAGGTTCCTAGCATCTTGGTTTGGCAATTAGTGGCAAAGATAAGACTTAAGGGAGCCCAGGGCTTTGGACCTAGTTCACTGGGCTTCAGAGCCCTTGGACTAAGGCCATATTAAGAGATGGGTTTAATGATAATGTGAATATAAAAGGCAGTATAATAAAAGTACATTTTTCTCTCTAACACTTTCAGAAGCACTGTGAATTTACATTAACACTTTTTCAGAAGGATTTGAGAAGGTTACGGTACATAGGTGTACTTGAATTTATGATCTTGAATTAGAATCAATGGTTTCCTATCATTGTCATTTAAAAATACAGAATTAGTGTTCTGAATCATCTTTTTATAATTTTGAGAAGTTTTTACAGTCTGATTCAATACCAGCTATATTCTGTTGTCACTGTAATTGTTTTCTCCTCAAATAGTACTAAATTGCTTATTATTATCTAGTGATTATGAGTTGCATTGCCGTGCTGCTTCACACAGAGTTATTATTTTCTATGACTGTTCTGATGAGTATTTTCATTGCCAACTCCAAATTCTACTGGATTTTTATCTTCCTCTTCTGTCATCTCTAAAATACTACTCCTTTGGGTACAGTTTATCAGGAACCTACTAACCAGTCTTCAAATGGACTGTAGTAATAATTATTGAGGTCCTTCTAAATAAAATATGCTTTTTAAATTATAAATAATCTAGCAGTACTGCTGGGTAATTCATTAATAAGTATTAGCAGCATCAAGATTTAAATTTTTCTTACACTCCTTATTATTACTGATTCAAATCAAAATTAACTGCCTGTGAAACACTAGTTCTGACTTTCTGTCTGGACACTTAACTAATTCAGACTGGGCCTGCCTGAGTACACGAGGTAAACATTATATTTAACCAGCACTGGTGCTCACACATAAGACAGACTTGCTCATCTTACATTCCAGGGTTTGGTTGTGCTTCTTCTAATCTAGCTTGTGTATTCATAAGGGCAGGGGCTACATCTGCCTTACCCGCTCCTGCCCCAGTTCCTCCCACCGTGCACAAAGTCAGCAGGCCTGAGATCAGAACTGTCACTTCTTGACTGCTTTCCTGCCAAACCCTGTGCTACATTTATTATTTCTAATTGTTAATGGTGTTATCTCCAGAGTAAAGAGTAAACTATACTATATAAACTGTACTAAGTAGACTTCAATAAACTGAAGCCATGAAAGTTTGCTGAATACCCCAATACTGCACTGCTAGTGAATGGCAGGACTGATGTGCCCAGAATCTTCCTGTGCGAGTAGCTTCAGAAGGCCTACAACAGACATTTATTGAGCATTTCCTGCATCTTGGTACCTACCATGCTTCAAAATAATACTGTGTCAGGAAGGAAATGCTCAGAGAGGGACAGTAACTTAGCCAGGGTCACAAAGCAAGTTAATGGGCAGCAGAGCCTGAGTCAGTTATGGGTCTGACTCTGGAACCAGGTCAGGCTGCTAGGAATGATGACCCACTCCAGAGTTGTCAGGAGCTGGGGAAACCTACTCTTGGCATGAGGCAGTGCCCCAAAGGCTCTGGGTCCTAAATTGTTCAAATGCAGAAGAGTTCGGCAAATTTAGAGAGGGCAAAAGTTGAATACTCTGAAGAGAGAGGCTATAGTTATAAATTTGACTGTATAATATATTGAGTCAATTAACATAATAGAAGTTGGAGTTATTTTGATTTTGATGATAAACTCAAGCTAAACCAAATTAATTAGCAATTCCTTGCTTTGCAATATTACTCACCATTCAAATAGTAGTATTAGTAAAGCAGTGCCTCCATTATTCAGCATTATATTTGACTTAATTGTCTCAATAACTGAAACCCCTTTAAATCATGATTTTAACCATTTTTAGAAAATTCTTTAGAATATATTATACATATATACCCTTCTGCCCTCTCTTAAAGAATATTTAGTCTAATTCATTCTCAATAGATCAGTCTTCCTTATAACATTTATTATGCTTAAAAGATTTTTTTGTATCTGGTTATGACCATTGAACTTGAGCTGTGAGTCTTTATTTAAAAGACTAATGCAGAACTGACATTTTTGGATAACTTAATCTAACACATGGCATGGTTGCCCACCCTGCCTTCACACATTTGGAAACTAAGTCTCTAGAAAGTCTGCTTTGTAAAATTGTAACTAAAACAGAATTTTTTCCCTCACTAACTTTAAAATCCTGACCTGTTAGTTCTTTTTTGCTGTCATCTTCTTTTTAAGATGGAGGCCAAGTGAGTATGAAGCACTATGCGGCCAGCACAGCCAGCATTCATTCCCTGCATCCGGCCCTGAGGTGATGATGGTGGGAGCCACCATTCCTCTGCAGCTCGAATTCAGCCCTCAAAGTTTCTGTTCAAATAATGGATTCACTCTTGCCTTTCTTCCTCCTAATTTCCCTTTGATTCTCCTCTGTACCTCCATGTATGCAAACCCTACAGTGGGGTTGATGTCCTCCAATTCTAAAGAATCTGGGTACGTTTATAGGCCTGGGATTCTTTTCCTTCGTTGCCTCTAATCTTGGGTTGTAGTCAGTTGTTTCTTATTTTTCCTCCTGTGATGAATTGTTCTCATTGAAAATAATTCAAACATGATCTTTAAAGAATAAAGTTTACTAAAAATCCCTTTATCCTAAGGTATTTGTTAGCCATCCTTGACTGCATCTCTTTATGAACCCATATACTTAAATAAATACGTATTTATATAGATTTTCTACTGTCCCTTGCTCCCCCTGCCCCCTGAGCACTCCCCCATTCTGCCTCACCTGAAGCTGTACTGAGCGGTTTGTAAACCTGTGTGGGAGCCTGATCATAAACAGCATAACCCTTTGTAAATTCTGCTGCACTTTCTCTTAGCATGGTGACCAGATAAAGAGACGGCTGAACACAATTACCTGTTATACCTTAGTGAGACCCTAGGTACTCTCGTATGAGAGGGGGTAGAATCAGATAGAACCCTGTCACAGAATATTATTAACTTGTGCATTATGGCTCTCCCGTGGAAAAACCAGTATCTACGTGTCAGATGCTTTGGACTTTAACAGGTTTGCTCCCATAATCAGTAATCTCCTTTCTTTATTTTGGGCACTGCCCCTAATTTGGATACAGGTCATAGTAGTTTTGTATGTGAAATGATGACTTTGTGAGCCTTTTCTTATTTTTTTGTTTTTTCAAATGAATGGGTTTGTTTATTTCAGTGGTTTTACCTAGATTTTTTTAAGTTCATAAAATGTATGAGTTTTCATACTAAAAGCTCAAAGTTAATCATATTGGGAAGCAGATATCTTGACAACCCATTATGGCTCACATTCCTATGATTAATGAGTAATGATTTTGAGTCAATACTTCTATAAACTCATACATTTAATTATTATCCTTTGTTTGTTCGAGGCTTTTTTTGGAGACAGAGTCTTAACTCTAGCCTCCAATTTCTGGGCTCAAAAGATCCTCTTGTCTCAGCCTACCAAGTAGCTCAGATTTTGGTCACTTGCCACCATGCCTCTCTTAATTTCTAGAATTTTTATTTAGAGACCAGGTTTCACTATATTGCCCAGGCTGGTCTCAAATGCCTGGGCTCAAGTGATTCCTCCACCGTGGCCTCCCAAAGTGCTAGGATTACAGGTGTGAGTCTCTGCACCCAACCTAATGAGTATCCTGATCTTGGTTGTAAGGAGTAGAATTTAAGATTCACATTCTCAGAATTTCGACTTTGCTGTGTGTTCAGGTCATAATGGTTAATTTTAAGAAAAATGTGCTTTTGTTAATGTAAGTCAATTAAAAGCATTTTCTTTCATGTTGAGTGATAAAGGTTTTGGAGTCATAAATTCTGTTTCGTGTGCTATGCTACTGTGTGTTGTCCCAAAAGTAGATACATAGGGAAGATAGGAAATTGTAGCTAACTGTACGTTTACTTACAAAATATTTGATACAAAATTTTATAAAGTATTTCTCTGTGTGTTCATAGATAAATATAAAAATATGTTTATTAATTTTGCTATGAATGGCAACCTTTGGGACACCCTATGTTAAGGCTTATTCTAACCATCCTATAGATTTGTGTTTTCCTGAGTTACCCAATGTAGTCTAGTTAGCCAGAATCCTGGGGTTTACGTGTATTCACATTCTCTAACCAAATTTTATTTTGAGTGTATAAGTAACCCTTAATGGCAGCAAGTTAAAATCTATTCAGCATGCTCAACACTATGTATTTTATAAAATACAGCATTCTATTCATCTGTTTACAAAATTAATGAAGTCTTAAAACTTGAAGGATCCTGAGAGATTCTGCAGTTTCTATGTTACATAAGGAAATGGGGTCCAAATAGGTTAAGTGAATTGTAGTTAGAGGCAGAACTAGAACTCTCATCTTCTGGTTGTCCAATTTTTTTATGGGGGGGGAGGTTTGCAGTTTTTGGTCAGGGCTGAGCTTGAACCCGCCACCTCCAGCATATGGGGCCAGGGCCCTACCCCTTTGAGCCACAGGTGCCACCCCTCAATTATGTATTTTTTTCTACAACAGCATAATGGGACTGGAGACATAGGTATCGTGTGTCTGTAATCATTATACCCATTCATTTTAGGAAGGAACTTAGGCACTTAGGGTCTTTTCAAATAAAGTTGTAAGAAATGTCTAAGAGATTTATTAATATATGAAGAATCTTTAGGGGTGGCATCTTCTAAGTGTTAAATATTAGTTACATCTTTAGCCATTTTGCTTTATATTTAAAGTAATTGATTTTACTGTTAAATCCCAAGTGGAATATATTAAAAATGTATTGATTTTTCCATGGGAACAGAAGAATGTATTAAAGTGAGATGTTCTAAATGTGTAGGCAATTTAAAAGAATAAAAATTGGGTGCTGTGTGGCTCACACCTATAATCTTAGCATTTTGGGGGTCCAAAGTGGGAAGATCATTTGAGACCAGGAATTCAAGACCAGCCTATGCAACATAGTGAGACTTCCATCTCTCCACAAAAAGTATAAGAAAAATTAGCTAGACATGGCGGTGCTTGCCTGTAGTCCCAGCTACTCAGAAGACTAAGGCAGGATCACTTGAGCCCAGGAGTTGAGGCCATAGTGAACTAGGATTGCACCACTGTACTCCAGCCCAGGTAACAGAATAAGACTTTGTCTCAGAATAAAACCAAAAAAGATGAACATTTATTGCCCCCAAACCTTTAAGCCAGGTATGTGAATGTGTAAGTTTCTTGATCAAATTTTAAAAGAAAGGAGGCAAACTCAGTGGTAATAGCTAAGCAGCACACTACACTTTTTTACAGTCCTTCTTTTTGAGACAAAGTCTCAGGCTGTAACCCTGGGTAGAGCACGGTGGCATCATAGCTCACAGCAACCTCCAACTTCTCCAACTTGGGCTCAAGCGATCCTCTTGCCTCAGTTTTTTTCTTTTTTTTTGGAGACAAAGTCCTGCTATGTAGCCCTCGGTAGAGTGCCGTGGCGTCACAGCTCACAGCCTCAAACTCTTGGGCTTAGTGATTCTCTTGCCTCAGCCTCCCAAGTAGCTGGGACTACCGACTATTTTTGTGGTGGTGGTTGTTGTTGTCATTGTTATTTTAGCAGGCCAGGGCCGAGTTTGAACCCACAGTTCCAGTGTATGTGGCTGACTCCCTAACTGCTGAGCCCAGGGCACCAAGCCTTGCCTCAGTTTTTCTATTTTTTTTTAGTAGAGACGGGGTCTTGATTTTGCTCAGGCTGGTCTTGAACTCATGAGCTCAAGCTGATGGTCTGCTTTCTGAGAAAAAAATTTACCCAGATTGGTTTCGTTTCTTGGTAGTTTTTTATTTTTTAATTTTTTTTTTAGAGACAGAGTCTCACTTTGTCGCCCTGGGTAGAGTGCCGTGGCCTCACAGCTCACAACAATCTCCAGCTCTTGGGCTTAGGCGATTCTCTTGCCTCAGCCTCCGGAGTAGCTGGGACTATAGGTGCAGGCCACAATGCCTGTTTTGTTGTTGTTGTTGCAGTTTGCCTGGGGAGCACCACCCCTCTTGGTGGTTTTTTAAAAAATAGCTTTGGGGTGGCCTCTGTGGCTCAGTGAGTAGGGTGCCAGCCCCATATACCAAGGGAGGTGGGTTCAAACCCAGCCCCAGCCAAACTGCAACAACAACAACAAAACAACAGCTGGGGGTGGTTCCTGTGGCTCAGTGGGTAGGGGTCGCCAGCCCCAAATACCGAGGGTGGCAGGTTTGAACCCAGCCCTGGCTAGCTAAAACAGCAGTGGCAACTGTAACAAAAAATAGCTGGGCATTGTGGCAGGTACCTATAGCTACTCAGGAGGCTGAGGCAAGGGAATTGCTAAGCCCAAGAGTTGGAGGTTGCTGTGAGCTGTGACACTACAGCACTCTACCCAGGGTGACAAAGTGAGATTCTATCTCAAAAAAACAGAAAAACAGCTGGGCGTTGTGGCTGATGCCTGTAGTCCCAGCTACTCGGGAGGCTGAGGCAAGAGAACTGCTTGAACCCCAAGAGTTTGAGGTTGTGGTGAGCTATGATGCCATAGCACTCTTCGGAGGAAGATAAAGTGAGCTTCTGTCTCTTAAAAAAAAAAAGAAAAGAAAAGAAAAAAATAGCTTTATTGATCTATAATTGACATACAATAAACTGTGCAAAAGAATAGTTTGGTGAGTTTTTGTATGTATACACCTATGAAACCATCCCCACAATCAGAGTAACTCCCATTGTTCATGAAAGTATCTTGTGTGCCTTTTTAATCCCTTTCTCTTGCCCCCCTGTCTTGAGGCAAACACTGATCTACTTTCTGTCATTCTTTTTTTTTTTTTTTCTTTGAGACAGAGCCTCAAGCTGTCACTCTGGGTAGAGTGCCATGGCACCACAGCTCACAGCAACCTCCAACTTCCTGGGCTCAAGCGATTCTCCTGCCTCCGCCTCCCAAGTAGCTGGGATTACAGGCACCCACCACAAAACCTGGCTATTTTTTGGTTGCAGCCATCATTGTTGTTTGTCTGGCCCGGGCTAGATTCGAACCCGCAAGCTCAGGTATATGTGGCTGGTGCCTTAACCGCTTGTGCCACAGGCGCCGAGCCCATTCTGTCATTCTTAAAGAGTTTTTATGCTGGGCACAGTTGCTCAGGCTTATAATCCTAGCACCCTGGGAGGCTGAAGTAGGTGGATCACCTAAGCTCAGGAGTTCGAGACCATGTGTCTTCTAAAAATAGGAAAAATTAACTGGGCATGGTGGCAGGCACCTGTAGACAAGAGGATCTCTTGAGCCCACGTCTTTGAGGTTGCTGTTAGCTATGTATTATGCCACAGCACTCAATCCCTGGTGACTAAGCAAGACTCTTGTCTCAAAAAAAAAAAAGCTTTTCTTTTCAAGAATGTTACCTTTTTTTTTTTTTTTGAAACAGTCTTATTATGTCTCTCTGGGTAGAATGTCGTGGCATCACAGCTCACAGCAACCTCAAACTCTTGGACTTAAGTGTTTCTCTTGCCACAGCCTCCCAAGTATCTGGGACTATAGGCACCCGCCACAATGCCCAGCTATTGTTTTTTTGTTGCAGTTGTCGTTGTTTAGCAGGCCCAGACTGGGCTCAAACCCGCCCCCTTTGGTGTATGTGGTCAGCGCCCTACTCACTGAGCTATGGGTGCTGAGCCACAGAATATTATCTTAATAGAGTCATACCCTATGCACTCTTGCCTTCTTTGAGTCAACATAGCACTTTCAGAATTCATCTGTGTCATTGTGTATATTAGAGGTTAGTTCCTAGGCCAAGAGCAATCGCTCACACCTGTAATCCTAGCATTCTGGGAGACCAAAGTGGAAGGATTGCTTGAGCTCAGCAGTTTAATGCCAGCCTGAAGAAGAGTGAGACCTGTCTCTACTAAAAATAGAAAAAACTTAATCCGGCGTTATTGTGGGAGCCTATAGTACCAGCTACTCAGGAGGCTGAGGCAGGAGGATCAGTTAGAGGTTGCTGTGAGCTAGGCTGATACCACAGCACTCTTGCCTGGGTGACGGAGTAAGGTTCTATCTCAAACAAACAAAACTTTTCTATTGCTGGGAACTATTCCATTACATGGGTGTATCTCATTTTGTTTATCTGTTCATCTATTTGTGAACATTTGAGTTGTTTCTAGTTTTGAACTATTATGAATTAAGCTTCTGTGAACATTCATGTATAAGTCTTAGTATGGATATAGACTTTATTATACTATTTCACAGTTCTACATCCAACACATGGTATGGTCATTTTTGTCATTTTAGCCATTCTAATATGTAGGTAGTAGTGTCTTGATATGGTTTTGATTTGCATTTCCCTCATGACTAATGTTGCACATTATTTTCATGTGCTTATTTGTCATCTGTTCAAATTTTTTTTTTTTTTTTTGGCCAGGACTGGGTTTGAACCACCACCTCCGGTATATAGGGCCGGCGCCCTACTCCTTTGAGCCACAGGCGTCACCCTGTTCAAATCTTTTGCCCATTTTTTGTTATTTATTTTCTTACTCCAGATTGATTTCTGATATTAAATTGGCTGCTGGAGTTGGGCAGAAAGACTCATCCCTGCAGCTTAGTTGTCTGCATGCCTCGACCATGTCCCTTCTTTCCTTGTACGGTTACTTGTAGTACAATAATGTCAGAAAATACTGTACGCTTTCAAATATGACATTTTATCTAGCTTTTCACACAACCAAAGATTGCAGTGATAAGTCATTTAAATATTAGTCATGTGTTGCTACCTAGAGTTGGCTAGTTAGTCCATTAATTAATAAAATGAACAGTTACTACTTACTAGATAGCAGAAATAGAGAACTAAACATTCTGAAAGAGATATTTTAGAGAGATAAAGTGTGAGCAAATGAATGCAATAAAATGTTCTGAGTGCTGTAATTTATTTATCCCATACCTTCCACCTGAAAGATTTTAAGATTAGTCATCTTTTCATTAAATATTTATATCGCTATAAGAAAAACTAATCTGTTATTTAAAATAAGTGAGAAAGCTGGGAAAGGAAAATACTGACATGAATCAGATTATTGCATTCTAGATCTGGACGACTCTCCAAGGACAGGTGCCTTATCCCAGTCATCCCAAACTCCTCCATAGACCATCAAGACTGAACACTTAACTGGCTGTCCTCCCAGAAAAAGGGTGAAACTAGGGAGCTGGAGGTGGACGGCTGGCTTACAGAGTCCTTGTACAACCTCTGAAGGACCTATTTGATCTTTTAGAGGGAGCCATTGGAGAGTTTTAAGTGACAGGGTGACACCATGAGATGCATATGTTAGAAAGGTCACTGAATCTGTAGGACTGAAGATGAATTGAGCAGATGGTGGGAAGAGAGGGCTAGAGGCAAGGGTGGCAGTTAGACCAAGTAAGGGATAGAGGTAGAGAGGGAATAGCAATGTTACCTAGAGACTGACTGGGCTGATCATTTGATCCAGCAGGTATTTATTAAGCACCTACTAATTGCTTGGTACTGTGCTGGTTGCTATGGGAGGAAATGATAAAATACATATATTCTTCCCACTCTCATGGAGCCTAGAGCTAGTGAAGGAATGGATGTAAATATCCATCACAATGATGCCTGTGTCCTTACTAGCTGAGATGGCTGCCGTAAAGGGAAAAAGTGATGTTTAATGAGATCGTAAACAACGGAATCTGAACTAGGCTAGAAATTGAGGAAGGCATCCCTGGGTGATGCTGAAATGAATCTGAAGGTTCAACGGAACTGAACTAGGTCAGAACAGAGACAGGGTTTGCTACACCCACATCCAGAGGGACCAGTATCTGTAGAGGATGTTGAGGCAGGATGGAGTGTGGCACCCAGAACTAAACAAAGAAAAGGCTGGCGGAGCAGGTGAGTAGTCAGCAGGAGGAGAGTGGGGTGAGGTGAGGCCTAAGTGGGGGGTGGCGACTGGCCTTCACAGAGGTGTCATGTTCTTTTCCCTGACAAAATAACAGGGATTTTCAAACTCAATTTGAAACAGGGCCTATTTTCCTCCCTCACTTAGCCTTCTTTTCCCGAATGTCGGAGTCATTTAACTTGGGCTCCCTCTTCTGGCAGGTTGTAGGAGTCTGTACTTTAGCCAGGGGGAATGTCTAGAATCACTATTTCCTAGTTGATCAATTTATTAAAGAAAATGCACGTAGGCCTATGGAAGGCAATATGCATGTCCTGGGCAAACACATTTGAGGCATAATTTCAATAAACCTGTGTTTCATGAGTTTGAGGATTTGCTGTTGTAAGAGCTTGTTCAGTTCAGGATAGTCAGGAGGAGTTGAGGGAACTGACAAGCTGGACGCTCAGTGGACTTGATTTACCTTTAACATTTGCTCCAGCATGTTGCCTCACTTGGGAGCCTTATAATTGATGCTACGTACTGAGAAGATTCTGGAAAAACTAGCGTGTATTAATGCTGTATTGGCTACTCAGCTTTAGCATGCACTGTTAACCAACATTTTCTATTTCAGTCTTCTAAGTCATCCTGCTGTTGTTTGCAAAAAACTTAGAAATACTTGCCTGTAAGATAAATAATACATTTTTCTTAGAAGTATCCAAGGGCCAAAACATGGGAACCTTTTAATGAAATGACTCTTACTGTTAGTAGTCATTATTAAAATAATCTTACTGTCTTTTAACATTTATGTTATCTAGTCTGATGTATTGAGAGTAGCATTAATTTACTTTAGTGCCTTTTAGAGAGGCAACTGTAAGACATTAGAATAGAAAATACCTCTGAACAGTATTTCTCATTAGTAACAGACACTAAGTTAATGTAGTTTGTAGTTAATGAGTTTGTGCTCATTTTGAGTTGGGCACCAAATGTTGCCATGGTGATAAAGCAGCCAGAAGCGTCAACTGAACAAACAGACGGGCACTACTTTGTATCCCACGGGGACACTAATAAACACAACAGATGGACCCTCCTTACCCAGAGCGATGTGCTGCTTGCATCTCATTGTTCTAAAGCAACTTCATGCCACAGTATTTATTGCTGAATAGATTGCAGAAGAAATTGAAATAATAAAAATATTCCTTAGAATGACTGCTTATTTTGGCACAAGAGAATAGCTCTCATATACATAGTCAAATTGCAAGCAGTATTCAAGTAAATTTAAAATGTCAAGAAACTCAATTTTTGAATGTACTGAACTGATTAAAACGTATGCTTTTTGAACGTTCTTCTTTTTTGCCACTGTGTAGTACATAAGAGTTCTGTGCTTTATCATACAAAAACTAAGTTCTGAGCTGATGCCATTCATAAGACATATCATTGATTCAGTAATGTCTTCCTTATGGAGTTGGAGCATTCATGAGGAACTGTAGTAAATTTGCACACTATTTGTAAGGCACATCCCAATTTCAGAAAGATGTGTTAAAATGTGTAGGTAAAATATCCTTCTAGGTTAGTTAACATTTACCTATAAAAAGTAATTTTAATTAATTAATTAACTTATTTATTTATTTATTTTGAGACAGAGTCTCACTATGTCACCCTCAGTAGAGTGCTGTGGAGTCAGAGCTCACAGCAACCTCCAATGCCTGGGCTTAAGCAGTGTTCTTGCCTCAGCCTCCCAAGTAGCTGGGACTACAGGGGCCCGCCACAACACCCGGTTATTTGTTGTTGTTATTGTCATTGTTATTGCAGTTGTCATTGTTGTTTTTAGCAGGCCCAGGCTAGGTTTGAACCCCTTGCCTCAATATATGTGGCCGTTGCCCTAACCACCCAGCTACCAGCGCTAAGCCAAAAAAGTAACTTTTAAAAATATACCTTTCTAATTCATCCATGGATGGGGAACCTGCCTTAAGGAAACTTGTGGCCTTCCTGGTCCTTAAGTGGGACCTTTTTACTGTATCCAATTTTTATATGCCTTTCATTAAAAGCAGTACAACGGAGAAAAATGAAGTTTTCTTCCTTCTTTTGGTGCTAAAAAAGAAAAAATCTTAAAATCAGAAAGCTGCAGTTTCCTCACTGCTGCTGAAAATTTTATGTTAAGTCCCTTTACCAGTAAATCTCATTAGAAGGAAACATTTGGGGGTGGCGCCTGTGGCTCAAAGGAGTAGGGCGCCAGCCCCATATGCCGGAGGTGGTGGGTTCAAACCCAACCCCGGCCAAAAACTGCAAAAAAAAAAGAAGGAAACATCTGTAGCTCTTGCCACATACTCTGATGTTGTTTACGTAGATAGAAGATTAAATATACTACTTGCCTAAAAAATCCTGTGTTCTTAACCAGATTTTGGCTGAAGGATATAGAAACCACTCTAGCTATTTAAGTCAAATGTCAAATGAGTTTAAATATGGGGAATTGGATCATTATAAAATCACTGAACTGGCAGAGGGGGCATGCCCTAGGCTGGGCCTCCAGAAATGGCACCCCTAAGCGTCTTCTGAAGAGCTGCTACTTCTGGAAAGAATTGGGAGGCCCCTTCTACCCCTGCTGGCTCTGTTGACATCAGAGATCATAAAGTGGTCCTAATACTCTGAGCTGCAAAGGGAGTGACTGGGAACTTCCACCATCTTACTCACAGGCCTCTCACTGGGGACCTGAGTGGCAGCCTCACCCCACCATGCAGGGATAAGGAGAAGCTGTGCTGGGTGTGGGGTGGAGGCCACCGAAACTACTTGCTTTATCACTTTTTTTTGAAATGAAGGTAATATTTATATAGAGCTTAAGATTTTTTTTATTTTTTTTTCTTTTAGAGCTTAACACTTTTTGTTAGCTAATATGAGAGCAAAAGTAAAAGGGGAAGTTTGGAGTCAGACTGAGGTCTAATCCTCTAATCATGAGTACAGTTGTCATTATCTCTTCCAAATTACTGCAGTAGCTTCTTAGAGACTCTCTGCCTTCCTTTGTCCCTTTAATTTACTCTTTCTGTCACTTCTGAGAGGGGGAGGATGATAATATACACAGTTATTATGCAGTGTGCCAGACATGGTTCTGAACTGTTCTTTACATGTATTATCATTTAGCTCTCAAAGTACCCCTGTAGTGGCTCAACGCCTGTAGCTCAAGCAGCCACATATGCCAGAGCAGCCTGGGCCTGCTAAACAACAATGACAACTACAACCAAAAAATAGCCAGGCGTTGTGGCAGGTACCTGTAGTCCCAGCTACTGGGGAGGCTCAGGCAAGGGAATCACTTAAGTCCAGGAGTTGGAGGTTGCTGTGAGCTGTGATACCATGACATTCTACCCTGGGCGACAGCTTGAGACTCTGTCTCAAAAAAAAAAGGACCCCTACAGTAAGTGATTTTTAGCTCCATTTTAATCCCTCACTTACTCACGTTTTACAGGTGGCACAATGGTGGGATGGAGAAATTAAATGACTTACCCAGGACCCCTAGCTAGTACATGTCAGAGCTGAGTTTTGAGTTAAGTCCATAGTCTTAGCCACGGGGCTGCCTCTCAGAAAGAAGTGCACAGGAGTGACCAACCTTCCTAATGTGACCATCTCTGTGGTGGGGGGTGGGGTTGGAGAGTATGCCATAAGGAGGGGAAGGATGACAGGGCTTCCGTGGAATTGGTGGCATTTTATTTCATAAGCTGGAGATTGAGTATACATGGAGATTTTTGATTATTTGGTCCTTATGCCTTTTTGTACATCTTAAATATTTCCAAGTAAATTTTTAAAGAAAAGGCTATCTTGGTAGTATGATTTGAATAATTAAATAAGATGGAAACAACTCAGTGCACTGGGCATCCCATGCTGCATGCGCTGTTCGGTCCCCGGTGAGGAAAGTCAGGAAGGTCATGGTTGGTAGGGAGTTTTTATTCCCAGGACAGCTTCCTGCACAGGTTGCAGAGCTGAGCAAGGAGGGTGGTGCCACGCGGCTCCATGTGGCTCTAGAGCCTGCACAGAGTCCCAGGGACCTCAACAGGTTTGTCGAGTTTAAACAACCAATGACAGCCAGAGCCCCCCTTGACTATCCATGGGTTTGCAATCATAGGAGCCGTTCCTAGAGTTTCTTCTGAAAAACTGGAGGCTCCACACTTTTCCATGTGCTACAGTCGGGGCAGGGACACAGAGTATCCATGCACCTAGCCCCTCCCAGATGCTGGCCACATGATTCAACCCCAAATCCTTTGGGAGGTCTCTGCCCAGCTCCCTAGCCTCATGGCAGACAGCTCCCCCTTGGGCACTAAGCTCCAGAAACTCTTTCCCACTTCAGGGCCTTCCCAGGCACTGCCTTGGCTGGTGGGGTGAGTGTGCAGGCACAGTGCACCCATAGGCGCGATCCATCTGGCTAGCACCAACATACCTTTCCAGGCGCAGCTTTATTGTCACTTCCTCCCGGAGCTTTCTGAGTCCCCAAACTAAATTAGATTCTTTTGTCCCACTGTCCACTGTCACTTTTATTATGCGTACAACAATGTGTGATTGTGTATTCATTTTCAAGGAATCATTTTAAAGATAATGCCCATCTCTTACTCTGTTATCAACTATCAGGACAGGAACTGTATCTGTTTGTTTTCCTCAGTATTCTCAGTGCCTGCACAAAACAGGTACTCATTAAATGTTTTCAAAGTAAGAGGAGGATAGGTGGATAAGTGAGGATTCTGACACATTTCACATTTGGGGGTGGTGGTGAAGAGAATGGTAGATCAAATGAGAAGACAGTGAGTTTGAACCCTTGTTTACCCTACCCTGCTTCCTCTTTTCACAGCACTTAACACCTGTGACCCTGTGTCTTTCTTCTGCATCATATTTATTGCTAATCTTTTCCCCTGCTAGGATGTGAGCCACACACAGCAGGAATTTCTGTTTTGTTCACTGAGGCAGCCCCAGCCTTGAACAGCAACTGGACTATAGAAAGCTTTGGTATTTGTGGAATGAATGGGAATCTTCTGTCTCAGAAGTCACAATCATAGGGTGAGAGAGGAAACCAAGTGGCAACAGGATTTCAAAGAACAGGAAAAGTTTTCAACACTTAATAGAAGATCTTGGCAGTCCACATTAGATTAATAAGAGGAATTCTTAGTAGCAATGGGGCTTACTCACTTCAGTAGGTAGTTGAGCTTGTCCCTGTTTCTGAGACTCTGTGTGGCAGTCTGGAAGCCAGACCGAAGGTTGGAATGATGTGGAAGTGTGGAGAACATAGCTCCAGGGTGCACTGTTGGGGCCTCTGCTGTTATAGGCGGTACTGTCCAAGCACCAGGCCTTGATGTTCAAGCACAAAGTGCCAGGGAAGAAGAGAAGATGGGCTGTGACCAGGCCCTGAGGCCAGTGGCCAGCAAGGGACACTACACGCTAAGGAGACAGGTCATTAGCATAGGCCTTCTCTCTTGCCCTATTAGAGATGACTAATCTATCACGCAGGTTTCAAAAGGTGCTCCTTCTGGCTCAGTGCCTGTAGCTTAGCGGTTAGGGCGCCAGCTGCATACCCTGGAGCTGGCGGGTTCAAACCCAGCCCAGGCCTACCAAACAACAATGACAACTACAACCAACAAATAGCCAGGCGTTGTGGTGGGCGCCTGTAGTCTCAGCTACTTGAGAGGCTGAGGCAAGAGAATCGGTTAAGCCCAAGAGTTTGAGGTTGCTGTGAGCTGTGATGCCACGGCACTCTACCCAGGGCAACATAATGAGACTCCTGTTTCAAAAAAAAAGGTGTTCCTTCTAAATAAAGTCCTCAGAGCCCTAAAGGGACAGTCTGAACTTCCGGTCCATAGTGTAGCCTGTTAGTTTGGACAAACAGTAGCAGGAATTTATAAATTATTTGGTGTTATTATGGTAAGGCAACCTAAAAAATTTAGCTAAAGGAAAATTATTGTTTGAAAAGAAAACTGTTTTAAAAGACTGCACTTATGTCAAGAGTTTTAATATCTACCTTTTCACCAGCAGATGTCAACCTCATTTTTTAAAAGGATGAAAGTTGGGCAGCACCTGTGGCTCAAGGGAGTGGGCGCCGGCCCCATATGCCAGAGATGGTGGATTCAAACCCAGCCCTGGCCAAAACCGCAAAAAAAAAAAAAATGGTGAAAGTTTGTAGGGCAAAGAGTAGGCAAAATTTCCAGCTTGCTGAGGTTATTAGATATATACTTATTAAATAGCTGCAGTCTTGATTTTTTTTTTTAAATAGAATGGTTTGTTGAAGATCCATAAATAAATCAGGCTAAATTCCATTGCCTTCCTGTGTTCTGTTCCTAGATGAAAACACTGATATGTAGCAAGATAGATTTCTGTGTAAGCCTTTATCATTTAGGATATCCTTAGATTCAGGTGTGTTTGCAGTTTTTGGCCAGAGCCGGGCTTGAACCCACCATCTCCAGTATATGGGGCCAGTGCCCTGCTCCTTTGAGCCGCAAGCGTCGCCCTAAGGTGTGTTTGAAGAAGAGAACATCAATATTACTTTGAGGCCAGGCATGGTGGTACACGGCTGTAATCCTAGTACTTTGGGAAGCTGAAATGGGATCCCGGGAGCCCAGGAATTTGAGGCTGCAGTGAGCTATGATGACACTACTGTACCCTAGCCTGGGTAACAGAGCAAAAAACACTGCTTTTCCTATTTCTTTGGGCAGTAATAGATTCAGGAATTTAGATCTGAAAAGAGTGGATGACCACTCAAAGATTGCCTATTTGATTTATCTTTATTATAAGAATAGACCCAAATTTTTGGATCCTCCACTTAACATTTGAGATTGTTGGCTTGGCACCTGTGGCTCAACGGGCTAAGGCGCCAGCCACGTACACCTGAGCTGGTGGGTTCGAATCCAGCCCGGGCCCGCCAAACAACAACAATGGCTGCAACCAAAAAATGGCCGGGCGTTGTGGCGGGCGCCTGTAGTCCTAGCTACTTGGAGGTGGAGGCAAGAGACTCACTTGAGCCCAGGAATTGGAGGTTGCTGTGAGCTGTGATGCCACGGCACTCTATCCAGGGTGACAGCTTGAGGCTCTG